>VCJJ01001945.1:17848-37929 GCA_024139415.1 Backusella tarrabulga
GCAAGTGCATTGAACCATACCCACAGTAAAACGATCCAGATAAGACGAACATATATTTTTCCCGTCATCCCGAAATGACTGAGCTGCACAATATGCATGAATGCATTTCCAGTTTTACTACAGAACAATTTTTTGAAGTTCTAGAAAAACAGAAAAAAAAGGTACTGCCAACAAGTTCCCCAAGATCATGACAGTGGTATTGATCTTTGTTCTTTTTTCTTACTTAATTAATTGCATTTTTAGAATATCTTTTTTTAAACAATTTGACTTTTTGTAATATCCCCCTCTTCTTCATCATATCTATTCTTGTTGAGAGATACAAATTTTTTTTGACAAATTTTTTTTTACCCATAAATGGCATTTCAATCACTCAAACCACTCCAATAAGAAAGTGTTCACCCTTGCGTCAATTATGCTCAAAAGAAAAAAAAATCTGTTGCTTAAACCCCACAAGGTGGATAGCGTTTGCTTAATAGTAATAGGCCAAGTTTTTTTTTACCACTGTTACACACGATCAAACTGAATAGTTATTTTTTTAGAGCCTCATCTGGTGGCTAAAACTTGATGTTTCATATGCAGCAGTTCGTCTTTTTTTTTGTACTAAAAAATGGGTATATCAGTTACATTTCTGAAATAATAATGAACAAAAGTGTAGTTGACAGAAGGCCATTTGTTTATTACAACACACTACATTCAAAAAATACGCATATTTCTTTTTATTAAGGTTCTTATATAAGAAACAGCAAGGGTCGCTAATCCTGAGTAGCTTTGCAAATGTCATTTCATGTGAAAACATTATTCTTTAAAAATGGAAAAGGTGAGTGGGGGATCATTGTCTGCCACTACTGTACCGCACATACCAGAATGAAGGACAGTGCTCAAAAACCTTCTTTTCGTTTTTACTCTTTTGGACAATAAAAATGCATACTGATTGGTTCATAGCACCACATGTAAGCTAAGGCCAATGAAAGAGCGACAAGGATTTCTCTTTCCGCATTTGGCCCTGCATTTTGGTTCATGTCATTTCACGAAACGACAAACTGTGTGTGTTTGTCGTGAGTTGATGATCATGTTTTTGTGTATCACCAATAAAAGTCTTATTTTAATTAGTTATAATTACCAAAAGCAAATGGCTAAACAAAAAAAAAAAAGATAAAAAGTATAACCAGGAAAGCACAAGCAGCAATATTTTCTTGCATTAATAATTTTTTATATGTAAAAAATGATTCAGGAACAGTCGTACAAGGGATGTGAAATTCAGACTATTTTTTTTCTTGTCTCTCTTGTAAATTAACCAATTGCTAAGCTTCATTTATTAACATTGAAAGCTAGTCCTCATTTTCATACTTTTACTTTTAAAAATAAAAATAGAAGGGAGAAGATGATAAATGATAAAAAAAAAGCGAATTAGTCATAATCAATCATAGGCTTAGCAAAGCGATAGTATTTTAGAAACCTTAATTCAACCTAGAAAAATTGGCATAGAAAATAAAAAAGTTACATGGTTCGATGTATCATTGACGACGACAGAGTAGAGTAGAGTTTCTCTAAATTCTTTTTCCTTTTTGTTTATTAAAAATAAAACTTTTCCCTATTTCGCGGCTTTTGTAAATTATCAATTCATATCCAGGGTTGCTGACCTGACCTGACATAATGTTTTGTAATATGAAATACTAAGTATTCATACCATTTCACCTTATTTAGCTTTCACTTTTTGTCTTCTTTTCTTGTTAAAATGAATCCAATTCAATTCAGTATTTCAATCATATTAATCCCTTATTGTTTAAATGCACTCATCAATTCAAAAACAATGGACCATGGTAAAAAGTTTTTTAATAATCGATTTGCAACCGCGCATTGGTGGACTTTAAAAAAACAAAAACAAAGGGGAGCTCATCCAACTTCCCCTTTTGTTTTATTTTCCGTTGTGTTATTGTGATCTTCTAAAATGGAATGATTGTCAATTGTTTAAAAATATACTTGGTATTTTCTAATAAAATATATCATCAAGTCGAACATCATATAAAAGGTTCATTACAAGTAAAAAGGAGAATGATGGTATCATTCATTACACATTTATCATCATTAGATTAAATATGAACATCACCAACAAAAGCAATTAAATATGTTAAAACATACAAATATGGTATGTTCGTCAGTAATACGACAACAATACGCACAACTGAGTTTTATCAGCACGGATCTTTATTTTAGCGTGTTTTTCTTTTATCCCTCCCCCTTTTTTTTTATCACCCCCTTAAAATTATTCATTATTGTTCATCTTTGTTCCCCGAGAAAAGTGAGAGAGGGAGAGGGAGAGGGAGAAAGAGACAAAGAAACAGGTTGTGTGTGTCTCTCTCTATTTATCGATAACAGTAGAATCATGCCCGAGTCTAATTATCAAAGATGATGGCATTTACATGTGACTCAGGCGATAATCGGCGTTCGGGGCCTAGAACTTCACTTTTTTCTTTTTTTTTATGACAGGATTTCATGATCGATGTTTGATAAAAAGGAAGCTTACTCTTTTATAGTAATGAGTTTTTTTTTTTGAAAAAAAATACACACTGTGATAAACAACATATTCAAAAAAAATTTTTTTTTTGCTTGTTTTAGATATTTGAAATACTTTTGATAAAAGAGAAACAAGAGACAAAAGTTGGTTTAAAAAAAAATACAAGTATATTTTTTGTTTTAATGAATGAAAAATGACATGAAACTCAAACTAGTTTCTTTGGTTTAGTAAATGGCTTGTGCTTGTGAATGTGTGCATGCTTTTTATCTTTTTTTTTTTTGAAATGTGTGGGGAAAAAAGGGGGGTGGGCGAGAGAAATGAAATACACAAAAGAAAGGGGTTATTGTTGTTAAAAAGGTTTTTTTTTTTTACAAATAAAAATAAGAAATATAATAACAAATATACATAATAAGAAGAGAATGGGTGTACATAAAAAAGTTTCTGTTGTTGTCAACATTTCCCCTTTTATGATCGAGAAGGATTAGGTTCAATATAAACAACAGACGCCAAGTCTCTGAAAGAATCCATGAAAATAGGCGTTTCACGGAAACGGCCAAAACCTTGAAGTGCTTCAAATTCATCCTGAGTCAAATGAAGTTCTTTTAATGGTTCTGGGTTATTATTATTACACAGTTGATTGACTGATATTCTTTGTTGATAGGCTGCTGCGACATCTTCCTCATCCGATGAAAAATCTACTACTGATGGTGATTCCGCAGTAAAGTATTCCGGTGAACTTTCAGGTTCAAAGACAAGAGAAGCAGGTGAGGGAAGAGGACTAGGTGTGGTGCTATCACGCGTGCGATGAGTTTGAGTGTGTTGCATCATGTTGTCAAAACGACTAAATCGTCTTGAACAGCCGGGAACGATACATTCAAAAGGTTTCTCGCCTGTGTGTTTACTATGGTAAAACAAGGGGGGAAAGGGTAAAAAGGTTAATACGTGATTTAACTTCTTAATCAATTAATTAATAAACATACCGAACATGTCTTGCCAAGTGTTCTGAACGAGTAAATACCATATGACAATCACCGAAGCCTGTACATTGGAATAGCTTTGGTTTAGTAGAACGAGACTTTTTATTGATCATGCAAGTGGGGTGAGTCGAAATAGCAGTGCTACTATTATGGTTATTAGAAGAAGGCATTTTTGTGGTTATTGAAAAGGTAAAAATAAAAATAAAGGGGGAGAAAGGAGAAGAAAGGGATTGGCGTCCTTCATTAAGTATTTATATATTGGATGACAGGACGGACGGAGTACAATTTTAATATAGAAAATGGGGGACAGAACAAAAAAAAAATCAAAACCCAGCAAACCCAAAAAGGCGGGAGTTTTTCAGGCACCACTTTTTTGTTTATAGCATATGCAAAAAAAAAATGAGTTAATGGCTCTTGCGTATTTTCCATTTCTTTTTTTCCTTTTTTCTATTCTTCTTATCCATTTCTTGCCATGCTTTTTGTTCTTTTTAAGAAAAGTTTAAACGTGATGCCATTTTGCCTCTTTTTAATTAAAAAAACACACTTTCTCTTTCATTTTCTATTTATGTAGTGACTCTCTTTTTGACAAAAGGTTTGAGATGTTGAGAGTCAATGCCAATCGGATGACAAATGTACTTTGCCAAAGAAAGTAAAAGAAAAAATTAAATCACCGCATTCAAATTGAAAAGGAAAAAAGAAAAAAGAAAATAACCTTGGCAACCACACGCCCATGTCGATTTAATAATAAAATTAGGAAAATTGAAATAAATTAAAAAAAGTGGTGTGAAAAAGTTTTTGAATCAAGTTGACCATTATAAAAGGGTTTTAAAAAAACCACCCTGTCCTGCTCAACACTTTTTAATTCTAGGCTCATCGAACAGAGATAAACCCGGTTTCGCTCAAAAGTACCTCTTTGTACACCCACCCACCCCCTTTTTTTTTGTGATGTGAATTCACATCAAAAGAAATGTATGACAGTTCTTATTGGAACCTATTATTTTATAAAATCAAGATAGGAAAGCAAAGCTAATCAAGAGATAATCTATGCTAAAAACAGCATAAAAGGAAAATGACAAGGGGAAGAGGGGGAGGCAAGAAGTGGCGAGAGAGTAGAGAGAGATCAGATGATTGTCAAAATCTGCTATATCAGGCTCCCCTCATAGTGTGTTTTTTATCGATTTTCGCTTATCAGCTCTTTCATATCTGAAACCCGTATTTCATATAAAGAAAAAAAAATCTAAAGACCGAGAATGGTATTGAATAATAGGCTTGAGTAATAAATAAGGTAGTAGGATATGTAGCAACGAGTCATCATATAAAGCAGCACAAAACCCCTTGTTATTGATATACTTTTTGTATTTGATTTATCTTTAAAATTAAAATTTTATCTTGATCGATTTACTATCCACTTTGAGAGCGAAATCAAAATCAGCTGACTCAAACCTATACACTTTGTGGAAACAGGAAAAAAAAAGTTTTTCTGTCACTTTTAATATAAATACACTCTTCTTTTTGTTTACCCTCTCTCTCCCATCATTTCATTTTACATATAATCATCACCAGCATCATCAGCATCATCATCATGTCCCTTTTGGACCTTCCATACGAAATCCTTATTCAAATCATTGTCAATGTAAACAACGACAAGAGCATCCAACATCTCTTACATGCCAACAAAAAGCTACACTATACCTCACAACAAGATTATTTTTATTCAGATCTCTGTAAACAAAGCGGGATTCACTACCATCATCCTGACATGACATGGAAGCAGCTCTTCTTTTCGGGCGAGTTGAAGCACATGTGCCCTCATTTGTATCCCCAACGTCTTTATGCGGATCTCCAAAAGAAGAGAGAGCTGCTATGGCGACGCATGGATCAAGAGTTTCAAAAAGAGGACTATTGTCCAAACTATATCATGTGCCTTGAAGAGAGATGTAATTACTTTGGTATGTTTTTGATAAGTATAAAAAGGGGTTGCTTTTACTCATATAAAATGTAGGTGATTCTGATACCCACCCTGAACATTACCTTTCAAGTCATCATTCCATCGTATTAAAGATATCCCCATTGCATACATTAGAATTATGGTGCCATTCATGCCGTAAAACAGTAACGTATTAGAAAAAATCTTATAAGTTATGTAATATTTTAAATATGTTGATATTTTAGATTGGCTTTGACGGTTTTGCGACCAATATTGGCTATGGTTTAAAAACCGAGCGCCACATTATGCACACCATTACAAAGGCATTAGCACAGACCAAAGATGAGGATGATATCAATAACTGTATTATATCAAGTAGAAGAGAAATTGAAGCCAATATATTTCGCATTCAAACAAGACAATTCAAATCACATTTAATTGATAAGGAATGGCATGCATCATGGATTGACTTTTTATCAGGTAAAAGTACTCCCTCATTATATTTATACATATATACTAAATATATGTGATGTATAGGCAAAACAAACACTATACCCGGTCCAATGACAAGTGAAAAGCTTCTTCGATCCGATGGAAGTCTGGATCCTAGTCTATCAATAGGAAAAGATTTTGAATTAGTTGGCAGTCTAGTACGGTGGTACATTGAGAGAGTGTATGGGGTATTGGATGTTATCATATCAGGTGGTAAGTTGTTTCTCAGTATTATTAAAGATGCAGATTTTAATCCATTATTCTTAGATGATTTAGAGAATGAACCTGAATACTGTAAGCTCGTCCATACAATTAGAATTAGACATCAAATGATTCAAGCTGGCAACTTTCAAGCCATGCCAACTCTTGCATGATTTTCTCTTTTTTAATAAATATCCACAATCATTTCAAATAAAGGCACAGTCACAATTTTTTTTATATTTTATTTTGAACACACACACACGCTTTCTTCCTTTCTTTTTGACAACAAAAATGGATATGGATATTGATAACACCACCAAAGAGATATTAATCGGACCTGCAGAGGAACAGATTCGAAACCTCTTATTTGAATCAGGCGAGCCTCAAGAGGCCATTGCCAAACTGCAAAACACATATGGACTCGACCTGGTGGGCATTGACGACATGTACCCCCTTTTGGATCAGTGCAATTATACACGTCTACAAATTCACAAGGCCTGTTTGGATGCACTCAACCAAGCTGTTGTCAAACGCATTGAAGAGCCTTCATTTGGCCTGGACGAGTAAGTTGCTCAATTAGAATGAAGGTCTGTGCCATTAACCCCCTTTATAGTTTTCGTGGTTTATTTGAACGCACTTTCCCATACATTCACATCCCTTACATGCAACCCATTCCCATGGCGCTTTTAAAAAAATTCGAACAACACGTCGGGGACGACATTATCGAAAAGCTCAAAGCCAACCTCAGCGTATTTCAAAACTGCCCGATGAACATCAAGCAGCGTGTGTGGAAACAGGACGAATCGTTCTTCCAGAGCACGATGATTAATATACTCAACGACTATCACCACAATGATGAATTACAGAGCCTTGTAATGAACCTAAAGCCATCGAGTTATCAGGAGATGATTCAGGAAAGACGGTCACATAGTGTTGTTTTGAACATTATGGATACGGTGGGCAAGGATCCGCAGCTGTATACCATGTTTATACAGATGGTGCGCATTGTGTTTGAGACGACTCCATATCCTAGCTTGAGTTCTTTGAGGGTAGATGTGTTGATGAATTTTCACGATTTGGATGTTGAAGAGGTAAGCTACCAGAATATACGCACGGTTCAATTCATATTGAAAGAGAATAATTAGATTTTGGACTTGGATAAATGCCATCAATTGATTTGGTCTCTCGATACCTGTGTTCGCACGCAAAACATGGACGACATCATTATCGAAAAGATCAAGGAGTGCTTTGATGACGTAAAGAATGGCACACCGCTTTATGGGTAAATGTTTTGAAATAAAAAGAAACGATATGAAGATATTAACCTTATTAATTACACTAGTGACTTTGCCATGGTATTGATGGATCCAATGATCTCCAATTTCCTCGCTTCCTGCATTGCCAAATGGCTCAGGGCCACCGTCGAAGACCCTCAGCCCGAGCTCGACAATATGATTGATTACAGCGGCAAGCTGCTCAACCTGGCCGAGCATGCGCCCCGTGCCATCGCCGCCAGTGCCAAAATACCCAAGATGGACAAGGAGCTCAAAACCGTCTTTTGGTATGCCATCATCCATCTCATCACAGAGGAGGGACAGGAGGGTCCCCTCAAGGAAACCGACCTCAACAATATTCTGGGTTTGCTGCAACGCAGTGAGATTGCACGCAAGGTGTTTGTCCATTACCTGGTGGATCGTGTCGCCGAGGGCGATATCCACACGCTCACTCGCTGCCTGCCTCTTGTCCTCAGCACATGGCCTCGTGTCACAGCGTTTGATCAGGAGGAGCAGGTGGACATCTATCGACTCAACTACCTGAGTTTTGTGCGCACCATCATTGATATCATTGTAAAGAAGCACCTCGTCGAGTGCATCACCGATGTGCGTTGGAGACAGGCGGTGTTGGAGAATTTTTTATTAAAAGCGGCTGCGTGGGACATGCGCATCCATGCTGCGGTCATTCGTATGCTCACCGAGTACTATCTTGATCCAAAGACATTGCTGAAACTGGGCCCACATATTCCTTTTATTTCGGAGGCTGCAAATACACTTGCTACCAATGGCTATGTGAATGAAAAGGTAAAGAGGGAAAGCGTGTTTATTCTTTATCTAATATACCATTGTAGGATCCTTCACAAGCAAAAGAATTGTATGCGTTTTTGATTCAAAGATCACAGCTGATATTTAATGGAGAATACAGAATCAATGCATCTGCAACCATGAAATTCTTTAATCAATATTAAAAACCAATGTACATTTTTATAGTCTTCTTTTGTCATAGTTATATTTATAAACACTGGAATATATATAATATATCACTTGATAAAAAAAGAAACCATCATCATCATATCTCTCAACTTAATCAAATGAAATAAAAATATATCAAGTATTTACACTATTTTCCTTGTTGTAAAATGATAATTAAGAGGGAGGCACCTCGGGCACACAATCAGGAACACCCGTGGTAAAGTAAGCGTTCAAAAACATCTCTAAACGCTTTACAGTGGCAACATTATCACCCGCATTGTCTCTTGGAAAACGTGGAAGTATGTCGGTCTGGATCATCTTGAGCAGCTTGGGGGTTTGATTTGGGTATTCGGCGAGGAGCCGCTTTGTGGTGATCTCGAGCATGCCCATCAGGAGCATGGGTGTGATCTCACGAGGGGGCATGTTGCAGATGCGCATTAGCCAGATCCAGGCGTGCTTGATGGGGATTGGGTTGGCGGGCTCGTTGGGTCCGTCGGGCATGCTTTGACACAGACCGGCATAAAACATGACAAAACATTTCTGTTGCTCGGCGTGCTGTAAGAAGGATTGTAGGACTTTCTTTTCCTTGTTGGCGTATCCGTATCTTAAATTTGCCTTGATTTCTTCTTGGGAAAGTGACTAATGGATGCATTAGAGACATGGGATTACATATGTTATACAACTTACAGAATCATCATCGTGATAGCGTGGAATAAGATATTGACAACGTTTCATCAATCGACCCAACAGATAGTCAGTGAATTCTGGTATCGTTGCACACAAGAGATATGCAAAGCGGCCCAGGAAATAGGCCGCAAATGGTGTGGCGTGAATCTCTTGTCTGGCCTGTAATAAGAAGGTCTTTGCAAGGAAGTTGAGCATCACTTCAAAGGCCTGAGGCGATTGTCGTTTTACTGATAAGAGATGGTTATTGAGGGTGTTGTACTAGAATGGAATGGATGAGTTAAAAGAAACACACTTGTTTTAAAAGCACTACCTTTTCTAAGATGACATTATGCTTGTATTGTAATTGACTGACAGTGCGCTTTACAATCTTACGCGCCTCGAAGCATTGCTTTCTAAAAGTAGGGTCATCGAGCATGGGTCTGATCTCCTTTTTGTACCTGTCAATCTTGGCATAGTACTTTTCATACTCTTCTAGTCCCTTGATTGATGTTGCTGCAGATTTTTTCTAATAAAGGAGATCAATATCGCTTTCAAAATAAGGCAAGCACCTGTCTTACCTGATCCATCAACTTTTGGTTCTGCTCCTTCTGCTCTTTATTCTTCTTCTCCTTTGCTTCGGCATCAGCCTTTGCTTTAGCATCAGCAGCTGCCTTTGCGTCTGCTTTAGCCTTTGCCTCGGCAGTTTGTGCTTCTACTTTCTTTCGTTCATACTCTATTGCCTTTTTCAAATCCTATATTTAAAAGTGTTAGTTTTAATTAATGCTATCATGATATTTTCTTACTTCTTGCTCTTTCTTTAGTTCTTCATCAAGCTTTCTAGTGTCGTCATCACCGGGCACCTTTCTATATTTAAAAAAGAAAAGCTAAGCTTCTTGATATCTCATTTTGCTGTCCAAATAACACGTTACATGTATAGCGTTTCAAGGTGTTGTTGAAGTTTTTTAAAATCTTCCTGTCGCCTGGCTCTCTCTTGGTTTTGAAGCTTTATGCGTTCTTCTTTCAACTTTTGAAGGTGTTTTTTGAAATTGACTTCAAAGGTTGGATCATAAGTCAACTATAAAATAAGCGTTATCAAAAGGTGATCTTATATACGACCGAGTTTAATTTAGATTACCACTTTTTTTCTACGAATAAT
Organism: Backusella tarrabulga; assembly: GCA_024139415.1. Classification (NCBI taxonomy): domain Eukaryota; kingdom Fungi; phylum Mucoromycota; class Mucoromycetes; order Mucorales; family Backusellaceae; genus Backusella; species Backusella tarrabulga. The sequence goes on from VCJJ01001945.1 coordinate 28,029, forward strand.
CTCCTTATATTCATCAAGAATGTCGGGAGTGCAACCAATCTTTAGCATATTTTGTTGTTGAAGGTAACGGTCAAAATGTCTAAATATAGTTGTTGGTGTGAGTTTTAAGTCTTATTGTTCAAACACCTCTAACCTGTAACTTCGTTTGCGTGGAGGTAAGCGAAAGGTCTGCTTTACAGGCTCCGAATCACTATCAGAATCGGAAGGACAAGAGTATACAACAGGATTGGTGATCTTCATTTACGGTTTGTCCCGTCAACTTTTTTGTGAAAGAAAATGGAAAGAATGGATGCGCGTGTCTCTTGTATCGTCAAAAAAAACAGAAAAAAATCAAGAAATCGAATGGTCACATGACTCGGTGACTGGCCTGGCCTTTAAAGACGCCATCATGCGTTTTGAGCAATTGAGCTAAGGAATACATATTACTATCCAAAGGGAATTCACCAATGGCTCGCTTTCATCATATTTATAATTAGATTTTTTGTTTATTTATACTACGGCTTTCTTATTTATTTATATTTATCTATTTAATCACTAATATTGGGTTTTGTCGTCAATGTAGCAAAATGCTGACAAGATCAGTCCAAAACCTAATAAACGATAGAGTTCACATTTCATTTTACATCCCAAAAAGTAGCTTGCTCATTTTAAAATCCAGTACTTTGTTTTTTGGGAAAATGATTGAGTAATAAATGCCTTTCTAAACAAGAATTTCGAATTTATGACTCCTCCTCCTCCTCCTCCTCCTCCTTTGATCGAATGTTCATTTGCAAATGCGGTTAATATGATGGTTATCAATTATATTCATTAGACCAAGAAGTGAATGCACTTGTTCGGTAAGTCTGTTTAGCAATCATATACTGTAAAAAAGTAGACGATAATGCCTTGATCTTTAGCAAACCATCTAAATGTACGTCATTTCTGTGTTTTTAAAACGGAACAATCTAAATAGAATATAACCAAGTTACATGTTGCAATAAAAGGAACCCATTTTGAACTGAAAAAGAAACAGGAGAAGAACCTTAATCCTATTATTATTATTATTATTATACAATAAAGACAATAAAGACAATAAGATAAGAATGTGTATACTGTTGTCATAGCAACCGTATTCATGGTAAACATCATAATAAACATGCAACCACAAGGCATTAAAAGAAAGATTATTCCTGAAAAAAGAATAAATACAAAAAAGGAATAATAATAAAAAGAGAGAGAGGGAGGGACCTGCCAAGATTAATAAGTCTATTAAAGTAATAATAAAGATATACCCAGTTCTTGTATATTGCTTTAATTAAATTTGTAGTGTCCTTGTGTTACATCTTCATCAACTAAGTACAAAAACAAGAGACCAATAGTATAAATCCATGATATTCACTCTCACTTGTGATATTAATAAATGACATTTATTTGTTATTAATAGCGCCGGTCAAACACATTCTTGAACCATATTATTGCAAATCAGATGAAATGGTAGCTGTTCAACATGTAAAATACACTTTAAAAGTTAAAAGCTGTTTCTATATTTGGTATAAAACTTCAGACTCCAAGCCACAAAAGAAGGTCACTTGATTCACTTTTGGGTTGAGAGATGATCTTCTTCTCCCTCCCTCTCTCTCTCCTTGTTTTTTGTTATTATTTTTTGTTTTTATTATTCCTTTTTTTACATGAATCATGGCTAGTCATTCACCACATCCAGATTCACTCTCACCTCATGGAGGCAAAGGACCAGTGTCTGCCTTTCAGTGGCCGATTCCTCCCTCGCCTTCTCACACAAAACCCGCTTCATCTGTTTCCAATTTACCTGACATTACTGTAAAAGAAATCCTTGACAAATACCAAGATGACCCAGAGTTATTGAAATACATTTTATCAGCAAAGTCTGAAGAAGATAAAGTAAGCAAAAAATCATTGGATAATTAAAAATAATTATTAAATTAAATATTAGAAACGAGCAGCAAAGGATACGCTAAAGGCAGAAGAGGCTCGTATACAATTAAAACAAATGGACTTGGATTTAGCCCGAGAACAAACAAAAGCACATGCCCGTTACGAAAGACCTCCTCCACCACTGCCACCCATGCAGTACGGATACTACAGCCTCGCTCCCGTACAGCAGCAGGTGCTCGCACGCTTCCAGCAACCACCCTCCCATCATCCCTATCGACCCCCACCATCGCCGGCAGGATATCCGCACTCGGCCCATCCCCTGTGCCCGCCCACAGAGGAAAGAACGCTCCACCCTCGTCTGCAGCCATACCACCGCCAGACATCACCCACCTCGCCCTCCGTCACCGACCCAAAAAAGTCACTAAAGCGCAATAGACTGTCCATTTCGAACGACGAGGACAAGTTATCACACAACAAGGTGATGGAGGCATTGAAGGCCAAGATCCAAAGAGGCGGCGGCCCCATGTCTCCCTTGGGTCCCCCTACACCTCGCGACCCATTAGAGAAAAAAAAGAAGCTCAACACACCCACCGAGATTGCATCACCACGTTCGGCAAAGCCTTACCTCCCGCCCATTGATACGAATCTGGGCCGAATGGACCATGAAAAGAAGAGCAGTGAGAGTAGTTCAAGCAGTAGTGAGAGTGATAATGAAAATAAGGCTAAAAAGGGTGACCCTGTTAGCTCGCCCAGCGACCCTATTTTAGTGAACGCACGACGTGCACGGTCACTCTCTCCTTCATCTGCAAAAAAAGCATAATGTACATTTTTAATAATATATAATAATATAGTAATCCCTCCTTTTATATACAACATGCTGTTATTTGTTTTTTTATGTATATTGTGATATACCAAGTGACTTTATTTTATGCTAAAAAGGGGGAGTATGGATGACTTTTTATGTGTGCGTGTGCGTGTGTGTGTGTGTGTATTTAATCATAATGTGTAGAATCAACAGCTTTGAATGTAGGCAATACACCTCCATTAGCACCCTTTCTTAAACTCTTTGGACGATGATAAGTAAGATAGCGGTAGATCATGGCACCTGCACCCGAAAAGATCATCATGCTGAGGAACCAATGAGAGGCGGCCAAGGAAAATCCACTCTTGAATGAAGCCCCCACCTTTTCATGCATGGCCAATACCGACATACCCTTCATCTCGTCCATGTTTTTCAATGCATTGTAGATGCCTTGGGGTTCATCGATGGAGAGGCGATTATTGTCGGGACCAGTGACATAGTATTCATATTTCTATGATTGGAATGAGTATTTTAATGAATGTGGATATATACAACTACTTACGGTAGGATCATAAATCACAATTCTATTTTGACCATCCTGTTTAATTTTGAATTTTGCCAATACATAATCGCCCCACATAGCTCGATCCATCTGCGCAAAAATAACAGGCAACTCAAAACTGGGACGCTTGGTCTTTGCCCAGGCAGTGGCAGCATCACGCAGCTTTGTCATGGCAGCGGTATCCTTGGCATCCACGATGGAAAGCACCACGCGATGGCTACCCTCCAAAATAATGTGCTGGTTGCTAGGGCCGACTTGGCTGGCCAGCGGGTACTGCTCACGCTGGATCCAGCGCTCCAGGTTTTCCTTGTTCTTTTGGCTATTGGTAAAGTCGTGTGATGCGTACACCTTGAATGTGTTGTCCTTGGATACCAACACCACGGGCAGGTCTGAGGTCGATTGGCCGAATTTGCGCATCACCTTTTTATCGCTGGATGAATAAAAGGGGAGCGTGGAGGTGAATTGGTCGGCCATTTTATGAATGATATCCTTTTAAAACATATAAATATTTTCGTCTTGTTATAAAAAACACAACATTTACCGGTATGCTGGTATCCTGCTTATACAAATAAATTAAGGAGACATCTGTGCCTTCTAGTTTCTTTTCCAAATCGTTTGAATCTACTTCCTTGAGTGCTGGTCTATCATTGATTGATGTGTTAATGTCATTCTCTCTCTCTCTCTCTCTCTCTCTCTCTCTCTTATATATTAACAGACACTCACCCTGCATTTGCCTTTGCATAGTTGACAAGACTAATCAAAGAACGATCTCCACGATAATCCAATGGCTCATCGCCCTGTCCATACATGCGAAGTGTTGGGAAACCCATAATATCCTGTTCTTCGCACACAACTACGTAATGGAATATGAGATATATATATATAAACCGAGTAATCACAACAAAATACTTACATGGCTTGGACTGGCAATTGACTTCGGCCACATCAACCTGATTCCGAAGCTCCGATGCCATTTTAGTCCAAGTGGGTGCAAGACGGACGCAGTGAGGACAGGAGGGCGAATAAAACTTGATAAACCATGGCTTTTTGGACGCAATAATCTCATTCAAACGAGGTCCGTCCAAATCAACAGAAAGTCCTTCAGGATTGACATGGACAGACACCTCATCTTGTTTGTCGTTGTCATCCTGTTTACCCGTAGGTTGAATCTTTTCCTCTTCTTCTTCCTCCTCCTGCTGTGGTTCGACATCCTCTAGTCTTTCTGCAACAAAATCTTTAAACTGTTCGTATTCCTGACTGCCACGGACGGTCTCGACTCTTTCACCGTTCTTGTAGAGCTGAATAGTGGGAAAAGCCTGAATCTCATGCTCAGCACATAAATCGCCAAACGTGATGCAATCAATGGTACCGAAATGGAAGTTTTTATTTTCAGTCTCTTCTGCTACTCTTTTCCAAATGGGTGCTGTTGAAAGAGGGTTGAGTATTTAGGATACATTTTGTTTCTTGCTTCTTTTACCAAAATATTGACAGTGTCCACAATAAGGCGAAAAGTGCTCAACCAACCTATTTACAACAGATATTTAGCCTTCTTTTAAAAGTAAACAAGTTGGAACCTTACCATGTGCCAGACTTGATCTTGTCTATTGTGTCTGGTGTTAGTTCGACAGAGTCTGCTCTAACAAAGCTTAAAAGACTGGTTAGAGCAACAAAACCAATCCCAAATAATTTCATAATAATAATAATAAGAGAGAGAGAGAACAATGCCTTTTCGAGATATAAAAATAGATAAAAAATCAAAATCCGAAACACACACTGTAAAAATGACCTTGGAAAATGTGAATGCAGTGGATTATGCTGTTGCCAACACACATAGTTCGTTATATCATGTAATTATAGCAGCCAATCAAATCATCTACAAATCAGTGCGCACAATGCTCTCTAAATGTAAATGTATTAATAAGCACTCAAAATGATTACGCTGTCCATTGAGAAACCATCGATTAAAAAGTAAATACCATTTCAAAAATGGCCTCAATTCTAATTCCAATTAATAAAACAAAGATTTCCTTTATTTCAAAAATGTTGAGAATGTTATACAAAAGAAAATGAATGCAAAGAGAAAGCGTAAATATAAGAATAGATTATCCTTTAAGCATCATAAGTGGATGCAGAGACATTACCACCCTTACCAGTCCAGTTGGTATGGACATGCTTACCAGGTGAGCTTAAGAGCTCGTATGTATGGGCTCCAAAGTAGTCACGCTGAGCCTGGAGTAGGTTAGCAGGAAGCATTTCATGACGGAGGCCATCATAAAAGTTCAAGGCGGTGGAGAGAGCAGGCGTGGGGATACCCATGGTGACTGCCTGTGCGATAACGGCTCTCCAAGACTCCTGAGCATCGGCAGTGGCCTTTTGGAAGAAGGGATCGAAAAGCAGGTTCTCAAGCTCGAGGTTGTTGGTATAGGCGTCCTTGATCTTACCCAAGAAGGCGGAACGGATGATACATCCTCCGCGCCACATCAAGGCAATACCTGCAAAGTTCAACTTCCAGTTGTAATCAGCAGCGGCCTGGCGCATCAGCATAAAACCTTGTGCATAAGACACAATCTTGGAGGCATACAAGGCCTGTCCTAATTGGGCAATGAATTTTTGCTTATCTCCAGAGAATGAAGACTTGGGTCCAGCCAAGATCTTGGAGGCACGCACACGCTCATCCTTCAAGGAGGAAAGACAACGGGCATAGACAGCCTCACCAATCAATGTGACAGGGATACCACGATCAAGGGAGTCGATACCAGTCCACTTACCGGTACCCTTCTGACCAGCGGTGTCTCTGATTTTTTCCACAAGCGGGGAGCCATCAGTATCTCTAAACTTGAGGATATCACGGGTGATTTCAATCAAGAAGGAATCCAATTCGCCCCTGTTCCATTCTTCAAAGACGGCAGCCATTTCGTCGTGGGAGAGACCAAGACCTTCCTTCATGATTTGATAGACTTCACAAATCAATTGCATATCGCCATATTCTATATGAAGAGGTGAATAGGACTGCTCACTTTCTTTATCTCTAAACCACACTTACCAATACCGTTGTGAACCATCTTGACGTAATGACCGGCACCAGATTCACCGACCCATTCACAGCATGGTGCACCATCAGGAGCCTTGGCAGCAATCGCCTGGAAGATGGGCTGGATGTGTTCCCAGGCGGCAGCGTTACCACCGGGCATCAAGGAGGGACCATAGCGGGCGCCTTCCTCACCACCAGAGACACCGGAACCGACGAAAAGGATACCCTTCTCCTCCAACTCCTTGGCGCGACGGATGGAGTCGGGGAAGTGAGAGTTACCACCATCAATGATGATATCGCCCTTCTCCAAGTAAGGAAGCAATTGATCAATGAAGGCGTCAACAGCAGAACCAGCCTTGACGAGCAACATGACCTTTCTGGGACCCTTCAATTTTGCACAGAGCTCTTCAACAGAATGCGCACCAACAATATTTGTACCTTTTCAAATAAACAGATTAACACATACATACACAGCCTCACATTTTTTTAGTTTTTTACCTTTAGCCTCATTTTCCAAAAAGCTGTCCACTTTGGCGGTTGTACGGTTATAAGCACAAACAGTGAAACCATGATCGTTCATGTTCAATATAAGGTTTTGACCCTGTTTTATCAAAAAAAAAAGCCATGAATTGAATCATCCTTCTCAAATAAGAAAACTTACCATGACGGCTAAACCGATAAGACCAATATCAGCACTAATAGTAGACATGAGATTTCTATACGCATCCAAAGTAGTAAACGCGTTGTACTTACACTGCTTCAACCATTTTCAAATATTTTTGTTTTTTTCAAGAAAAAAAATATAAAGAGAAAAGAAGAGTCTCATGAATCAATTGGCCCTTTTTATATAAAACAACCTTTTAGGATGATGTAAGCAAATCAGGTTTGAGGCGTTCACTTATCTACTCCCTTAATTTTTCTTCCGGTGACATCAATCAAATGAATCAGCTTGCTTTCTTTTTAGATGATTTACATTCAAACTTTAAGTTATTTGACAAGCGTTTTATATCTATCAATTGATTCTATCAATTGATAAAACTATATAACTTTTAAGGTTATCCTACTTCAACACTCAGTGTCGTTTAATTTCAATTTTGTGGCCGTACTAAATCTTCCTTGGTAACTCCGAAGAGGCTGAAAGAAGGCAGTGCAAAAAAAAAATGTAAACATATATTTTTTTATTATTATATTATTAACTTGACATTATGAAAAACCCCTTCCATAAGCGAAAGGACAGATATATATATATATAAGGTAAAGAGCTATTGTAAAGTATTATGTCCGCTTGGAAGAGGAACAAAGATGGTCTTTTCACCAGTATCACTACGACTCATCTGTTGCAAGGTTTCCAAGTAACGGATTTGCATAGCAGCAGGTGTATTAAGGATATTGGCAGCATCACGCATAAGTTTGGCAGCTTCTACTTCGGCCTTGGAAGTAATGACTCGTGATTCACCGAGTCTCTTTGCTTGGGCGGCAGAAGAAAGTGAATCCTGGAGTTGCTGGGAGAATGTAATGTCCTTCACTAGAGTGGATTCGATCTATTGCTCATGTAAGTCTTTTTTTTTTCATCCTCCGAATTAATAAGCATTACCTTCAATCCCCAAGATTTAGCAATTGGGCCTATAATGATATGTAATTCGTTTGAAATGGCATCACGGTTTTCGATCAACTCTTGTACAGAATGTCCACCGCAAACATCACGAAGACTGGTGCTTGCTCTAAAGGTAGTTGTTAGTATAAAGTGATCATCAGATATCATTTCATTTTATACCTTTCAATAAGCGCATGATGGACATTAGCCACACCATAAACGGATTGGTATGGATCAATAACGTGCCAATAAATAACGGATTCTATTGAGATACTAACATTATCCTATAAAAGTATTAGGTAATCTTTTTTTTTCCCTGAGCGAAATTTTTAAAAAAAAATTCTGCAAACCTTTGTGATGACAGCCTGTTTAGGAATTTCTGTGATCTGAATTGTAATATCACAATGCAATATACTTTCTGTAACAGGATTCACCTAAAATCAAAATGTTTTTTCTTTTTTAGCTTTGGCATATACTAAAAATAAATAGACATACTTTAACAAGACCGGGATCAGCGCATTTATAAAATTTACCAAATTTTGTAATCAAGCCCACATTTCCTAAAAAAGAAAAAAGGTTTAGCGGAACGAAAAAAAATTGCATTTTTTAGTTTGTACCTTGTTTGACTCGCTTGTATGGATTGGGACAGCAAGGTGGTATACAAGGGAACTAAACAAAATACTTCAAGTCAGTTTTTTTGTGTGTGCTAAATCATGAATCAAAATATGACTGTACCGATCCCATGAAGCCCAAAGTATTTCCAATGCATGTCATCATACTTTCGTAAAAACCCTATAATATCATTATACATCAATTCAGCATTCATATCATATTTTTTGTTTTAAAAAAGTGTTTACATGAGGAATGTCCTTGCTGATATCAAGTTCTCTTGCATAAGATAGTTGGACACCACGTTTGGCAATACCGATACTTGGTGCATCGTCTATATACGAGAAAAAAGAATGAGTTAGTTACTGTGTTTATATATATGTTGTGATAATATACTGACCGACTCTGGAATAACTGGTACTCATTGTTTTATTGAAATGATTTTGATTTTTTTTTTGTTAAAGAAGATTACTTTAAATAAAAAAAAATGAAAAGAATAAAATTATATAAAAAAAAGAAAGAGAAGATAAAAAACAATAAAGTTACTTTGTATCAAAAAAAAATAGCTACAGAAAATAACAAAGTTCAGAGTAACCATGTGATTGCTTAGCACCACTGAGCAGGATGTGAATTATAGGCAAAACAACCTCATAGAGGTTAAGAGGTTACACTGAATTAAGCCTACGCTAAGCGGTACAACCACTTCTGGCGAATAACAAGCCTTAGCAGTCATAATCACAGGTTTAGTCTTTGATATATTTAGTTTACTTTATTTTTTTCTCACCTCTTTTCTGATTATTTAACTCTTTTATTTTCTGTTTTATTTTTACTTTTTATTTTTTCTTAAAACTTTTGTGAATACAAAAAAAAAACTTCGAGTTCTTTTATAACAATGAGTTTCAGTAATAATAACGATATTCAAATAGCTGATACTCCTTATGCCGCCGAGTCTATCCCCTCCACCACCAAACTGAATCAACAAAAGGGAGACTTTGCTTCAAACGGTATGCAGCCCAGTTTCGCTCTCGAACTTGATATCAGTACAATTACACACGTATGTTCCTGAAAAAAAAGAAAGAACACTTTTATGTCTGTAAAAACTAGTTTGTTCTGATTTTTATTTTATCTTTTGATTTTTTTTATAGGGATGGTATGGTAACATGCTTAATGGCTTTGGTTCAATTGTCGGTGCACTTGGAACGGTAACACAAAATCACTTTTTACTTTTACTTTATTTTTCTAAACAAAGTACATGATTTAGATTCCTTGTTGCATTGTATGTCCAAATCCTTACGAGTCTGTACCTCAAGGTGACGTAGCACTTATCTCACGATTTGGAAAGTTTTATAAATGTGTTGATCCTGGTCTTGTCAAGGTAAAGCATATGAAAAAGTTGAGATCAAAAAAAAAAAA
>VCJJ01001948.1:20794-34743 GCA_024139415.1 Backusella tarrabulga
TAGCCAAGTATTACCAACTGCCACCATCATCTGTACACGATGCGTGGAGGGTCGCCTTCAGGTGAGATGCTTGCCCTTCCAGAGAGCTATACTTCGGGTAAGACCTTAGATAAAATGTTGACAGTTAAAGTGTATAATATGTGTTCTAAATTTTTCAATCCTTTTACTTGTACGATTTTTGTTTCTTTATTATAATTTCATCCAATCAAATCATTTCATCCTGGATGCCATTTTTTACTCCACTAGTATACTTTTACCAAGAAGGTTGTAATTTTATCACTCGCTATGCACTTGTTTTCACTACAAATAATAACGATGGGTTCGAATGCTCGCCCCATTACTTAAGCCTCATATAAAATATTCAAATAAACCCCTAGTTGATAGAGAATAAACACAATTTCTGTATATAATCAAACAGATTAGTATGTTGTAATGTTATTGCCATATACAAAGGTAAAATAATTTTACACAGGATGTAATAATAAGGAGGTGAACGATATTTAGATTATTCTATGATAGAATATTCAAGAAATTTCTCAATAATCTATTGGATATTTTGCTAAAGGTTTATTTGGCACCCCCAACAAAACATAAAGGTTATCAAGAATTCGTGAAATGTCTTCAAAATAAAGGGCAAGATCCAGTGGTAGCATTTACGGTATTGGGATAGTTTTTATAGTTACCGTTTATTAAAGCTTTATATGGTTCAAACGCAGGTCACTATCACTGCCCTCCGAATCTGCATGTACTTTGGCCTTCAATACTTTAACAGCGGATAGATTTTACTTTTTCGAGAATCACTTCCTTGATCTATCGTATGTATTGTAACCTGATATATCTAAAAATGCTCTAACTCGATTTCTTATATCATTCTCCCACATCTTATGGCTTGAACTAGGAATATATTCGGATGAGGTGGTTGATCTTTTTTGAAATCCAAGAAAGAGACCACGAATTAGATTGATAATTAGTGATGACCAATACAAAGAAGAGTAACATTAGTTTCAATTAATAATTCAAAAAATAAATAAATGAATAAATACTATTGATTATTCAAAAGTGCCTTAAGTATTAAAAAAATAATGATTCGAGACATGATATTGGAACAAAGAAGGAAAGAAATGAGATGGGTTATTGGATACTACCTACTGGGATCAGTACATAATTCTTTTTAAAAGAAATGGTAAGTGTATCGGTTGGTCAGCCTAACCTAGTATAAAACTGTTCACGTTCAACACAAGAGCAATTCAAAATAAGTTTTTTCCCCACTCCCAAGTCAATTAAATTCCTAATTGCTTGTGTCTTTCCATTTAAGCATAGGGTCAACCTGTAATGGACACTTTATTATGATGTATGCAGCATTTCCTTTTAATTACCTCGTTAGTATAAATGCTTATTTAATTCATCGTTTGCTACCTTTTCATGGTTATATCATTTATAAGATTATATTCAATCTGAATACTTGTTGAGAATGCTATATTCTAAAACCCCAAGCCTCTCTTTTTCAGCAATGATAACCAAAATAGTAAGCAACTCAATTTGATTGGCTTTTTTCGGATCGGCATTTTTTTTTCTTTTTCTCATAATAACAAGCAAGACATCACACAATACACAATGAAATACTTGTCTTTTCTCTTTCCTTTCAAAAAACAACAACAACAAAAAAGGAGAGCCTTCCTGTAGAAATTTGGCAAAATATATCTTCAGTCTTTTCCTTAAAAGAAAGAATGGGGTGCATATCTTTTTGCCACCCTTGGTAGAAGTTCTTTGACAAGTATACTCTGCTCTCTCATGTTGAAATAAAAGACAACTGAGCACAGTTTACAGCTTTCATGAGCATAATCAAGCGATTTTCCCACCGAAGTCTTCAAGTAAAGTCATTCAAGCTGGACAACTGCATTCCACCGAAATATAATAAGCAAAAGCTTTGCAGCATAATATCGACAGCTCGTGTACTGAAGGTGTTGAATGACAACAATGCAGGTTCCAAACGCAACATTCAACGTGGAGGACTTGGAGACCATACATGAAAGGTACGTCACTAGAGAGGGTCTGGGAGAATTTCCTGCAGGGCTTTTTACCCAGCAAAAGACTGACCAGTCTATAGTACACTGTTGGTTTGATCATAAAGACAATCAGTGAGTTTACCATGGTCAAAGGGACTGACGTATGCGCCCTATTCTGTGTGTTTGAGACTCGCCTAAGTGAGCCATTACTCAAAGCTCGCAGTGATTGATTCTCCAAGTTTTTATACCCTGTTTAACATGTTTACTTTTAATAAAACACATTCATTAACATTAACTTCTAAGCATAAACATATCTCATTATTGTAACTACACAAAAAGGATACCATAAAACAAGCATGAGACATCAACTCTTATTATAAATCGCAATGATGAATATAACATGAAGCAGCTACCTCAAACCTAGAATATACCCAATATTTTTTATTCATATTCTTTCCCCTTGGCACCATTTCACTCTGTTAAACTTTATCATTGTATATAACCGCTTTTTTTTTATAAATTATAGGTTTTTTTCGCTTGAGGAGTATAGCTTTTCCGAGATATTACTCTAAAAGGTAAAAAAAGTACAGGAAAAAAAAATACAGACATTTCTATCCCTGTTGAAAGATGTGGCCAAAAGTGCTTACTCTCTCGCGAGTGCTTCCCAAAAAGATAATACATGGTGGCTATCAATAAATTGACTAAAATATTTACCTCCAATTTTTCTAAATGGTTTATAAATGAAGGGCATGAAATAAAAATTTGCAAAACGATCGATCTTGGGTTTTCAACCAGAAAAAAAAAGCGACCTAATGTCTAACTTGTCAAAACATTTAATGCTAAAGTCATCATGCGATCAATTTAATAAAACAAAATATTATGTCAGCGTTTACAATTATTCAATAATTAGCTCATAATGTAAAATCAGGATACTTATTAATAGTATCAACAAATGAAGTCGTTTGTTTTTTGTTTTGGAGATTTATCGAAATATCAGCAGGAATAATTAAATCATGGATTTTAAAAAAAATACATCATTATTTGGAAAAAAATTCCTACAAGCGCCTATTTATTTGAATATTCGAAAGATCTATTTTTATATCCTCGAACTTTTGTTAAAATGCCTTTTTTAGATTGATCTGTAATAATCATATGGTGGATCCTTCGTTCTCTCTGCTGTCACCATTCTCCTCTTGCTGTAAGTCGCCATTGGTCTTATCGGATGGGCTTTTAATATTCTCCAATAGCTGGTTTATAGAACCTCTATTTTGCACTCTTGGCTGCGGAGACTCTGGGCAATACCACTCGAGACAATATTGGTTCTCAAAAACACGACGATCCATGCATATTGTATTTTTGTAAATGAGCTCCAAAATTCTGGCTACGAGATAAAGGGCTGTTTCTTCTGTCTGACCTGCTGTAGAGTAGTCAGTGTAATCTCGGTACAAGCGATTGTGATTCACCATGGCACTGATACATAAGAGTAGTTGATGGTGGTACTGACTCCATTCGCCATATCCTTCACACAGAAACAATGTGTCTTCAGGAAATCGTGTATCTCTACTAGGCATGTAATCAGGCTTTAGTACTGGGGCACGGCTATCTGAGAGTTTCCCAGCAGTAACGAGAATAAACTTGCGCATGGCATGCAGATACTTTATGACATCGCTGACGCGGTACAGCTCAAGACTTGTAATGATATCTTTGTTTGTTTCCCAGTTAGAGTTGTACATTGGACGATGAATAAATGAAATTGTTTATTTAAACAGAAAAAAAAACGAAAAATAAATGGAATACCATTGCTATTTAATTATAAATGAAGCAAAAAAAAAAAGTTGTCAAGAAGACCCCATTGTTGCGAATAATAACAATGACACCCAACCTGTGCTATGGTTTTTTGACAGTGATACGTCCAAATAAGGACATGAAAAGAGCCTTTTCTATTTAGGCATTTTAGTTGCTCAAAAGTATTAGGCAAGCACCTGCTACTTCATACCAAGTCAAGTGAAGCAACATAAAGTGCTTTGCGACAGTAACTCTGAACAAACTAGTTTTCTTCTTGTTATTTGTCCCCTCCCCATTCCCATTATTTTCCATATCTTCCTCTTCAAAATTATTATATTTTTTCTGCAACACACATCAAATATATGATAAAGAGTATAAAAAAATACTTTACTTATTATTCTTCTTTTACAAGACATAAAATATTACTAGAAGAGGAAGAAGGAACAAAAAAGAAAGATATATAAAGGTTGGTTATTTAACAGATACAACCTGGCTCCTGTTCTTGTCTTCCATGAGGTATTTGGATGGTATCAGGAAAATCACTAAGAAACACAAGGAGATTAGCAACAAACATGTCATTCAGTAGTACAATAACACTCACATATCGACATCAGTTTCCTGGGACAAGGCGTTTTTTGCAATGGTTTGAAAAGCCTGTTCAACGTTAATTGCCTCTTTAGCGGATGTTTCAAAATAGCTAAAGCGTAAAAAGGAAATGCCTTTTTTTAGTAACCGAAAAAAAAAATACAACAAGATAAAACGTACGGGACATTTCCTTTTGATTGACACCATGCCATGGCACGCTTCTGAGAAATCATTCTTCTACTTTCCTCCACATCTACTTTATTACCCAAAAGAACAAAGGGGAAGCGATCAGGATCTCTTGGAGATGCCTGTACAAGAAACTCATCACGCCATTGGTCTATAGCATAGTAAAAACAAGTTTAGCACTCGCTGTGCGTGGCTTGATAAAAGACCTACCTAATGACTCGAAACTTTTACTATTGTTCACATCGTATGCAAGTACGCAGCAGTCAGCCCCGCGGTAAAAGGCAACACCTAAAGACTGAAAGCGTTCCTGACCTGCTGTATCCCAAATCTAAAACAAGTGGTAAATATCCTGAGCTTATCTTACTGTAATGGTGAGCTTACCTGCATAGTAACAAGGCGATCATCGACCAAAACTTCCTTTGTTAGGAAATCAGCTCCAATGGTCGCTTTGTATTGATTGGAAAACTTTTTGTTCACATATTGGTTCATGAGTGAGGTTTTACCAACACTGCACAAGTATGTCGTTACTACTATTGCTACAGAACAAACACAAAACGAGACAAAACTTACCCACTGTCACCTAAAATTATAACCTTTTACTCTATGTATTTAGCTTAAACTCTTTTTCCTTCTCTCAAATATCTCTGGGTTTCTTTACCTTCAATAGCACTTTCTTTCTTCCTGAAGCCATCTTTTGTTTATTATCACACTTATCGAAAGAAAAAGAAGAAGACCAAGAAAAAAAGAAAAAAAAAAAAGAAAAAAGCATCTCCTACTTTGTCACACGGTTAATCATGTGGCTGGCAAAAAAAAAAGAAAAGCGCTTGCATGTTTGCTAAATTTTATTGATCTTCTATATTTTTTCCTCTTCCTGTTGAAGGATACGAAGCATATCTTCAGCTGATAAACTTGGAGTGAAGCTAGACAACGAATTACTGCTGCTATGGCTATGGTTCGATCTCAACGAAGCAGATCGAGTCACCGTGCTCCTTTTATGATGAGGCCTATGGCTGCTATTATTCACACGATGTAGCTTCCTACGGCGTACACGTCGCTCTTTTAGTTTTGTGTTTGTTTCTCGTGATCTCAACTTATCAAGCAGTTTATCCATTTGGAATCGGTCTTCTATCTCTGTTGCTAATTGCTGCTTCTTTTTCTTTCGCTTCTTTTCTTCTTCTGCTTGCTTCCTTTTCTCTTCGCTTTCTTTCTTCATGCGATATCTTGTTTCCTCCAATATTGCTTTTTTCCAGCTACCCAAGAACTGGGAAAAAATGGAAAAGAACTCGCCTGGATCCATCTCTTTTGGATTTTCCCCATAATAGCCCATTGTATCTTTCCATTTTGCCTCGACATTGACATAGAGCGCCTCTAGTTCCTCGAACCTAGATAGCGCTGAGGTGCGGTATTCCTCCATCATGTTATAAAACCGATCTTGAGAACTATCTTTTAGTGTTGTCCAATGCTTATCTAGTTCATCTCCCAAGTGCTTTAAACCATGTCGCATTTCAGTGTATTGTTGACCAATTTCTCGAATACTAGACATAACTGTTTCCATTTTTAAAACCCTTATACTATCTACTTTATATTTAAAATAGAACTTACTTCTTGTAGCTTCAGGTACAGTCTCCAAGTCGCTAACAAAATCCAAAAATTCCGGGTATTGCCTCCTGACAATATCTGTAAGAACGTGCAATAGAGTCAGATGCGACGCATCGGATGCTTTAGTGTCGGTTAACTAAAAAAGGGAGATACTTAGCATATAATATAAATAAGAGACATTTTCAACACTATACCTTGGTAATACTAGTGATCCTCATACCGAAAGCACCACCCTGAAAACTGGAAGCATTCATGAAATTTCCCAGCAACAAAATTAAGTGCAGCAAACCTTGCAATCCAGTTGAATTACGTAATGCATCAGATGCATTAAGTACAGTAGTCAAACTTTGACGTAGATGCTCGAACTTTTCCCAGAACTGAACTCTAAATAGCATAAATTTGATTCTACTTTCATAGCGATACAGATGCATCATCTAAAAAAAAAGTATGGTTAAAAACAAAACAAAACAAAACATTATATTTTTTTCCCCTCCAACTAACCTCTACCGCGAATTGTTCAGGCAAATCTAGTTCTTTACAATCCTTTTCTTTCAAGTAACTTTCCATTACATTTAAATTATCTGTATGGTTTGGTACACATGAAATCAAATTGATGAGAAATATCTCCGTGCATAATTTATCATCCATAGCCAAAATATGTCGACCAACATCTTTGAAACTACCGAAATGCTTGATTCTTGGAAGAATACCAATATCTAACCAATTGGCTTAGCAAAAATGAAATTTCAAGAAAACAACAACACTTACTGATGTTACGGCTCTTGTCTTTTGTCAAAAATTGAATTTTGGTATTTTCAACAAGGTTTTTCTTTGATCTCTTCTCAAAAAAAGTATTCGACTTTGCAATGAATAAAGTCTCGAGTTGATCACACATGTCGTCTGTAAGCTCTAATTCATCCAGTTGATCATCGCTCCAAAGTGTATCGCTGATTTTCTGATATTCAAGCTTTTGCCACTGGAATGTTTTGAGCTTTTTCTGTGGTGTGCGACCAAGTTCTCGTCTGGTAGGTGGTGTATTTAAAATGCGTATGGGATCACCAGCGGGAAGTGGATCTTTACCTAATTTTATCGATGATGCTACGGATGGAAGAAGTGGTGGCGGTGGCGGTGGCGGTGGCGGTGGTGGCGGTGCTTGCAATGGTATAGATGATGTATTTTGGGGTGAGATTGGATTTGGTATATTAACAGTTGCTTTAACCGTTTGGTTTGGATTTGGAAGAGGTAGTAAAGGCAGTATATGTGGCAGTGGTGGCAGTGGAGGTGGTGGAGGCGGAGGCGGAGGCGGTACCGCGATCGAAACAATTGTGTCCTCTGGCTTTGATAATTCCTGTGTAAATGATAAACGATCTAATTATAATGCTCAATATAAGCCATGTCGTTCAAATGGAATTTGTGTAAAATACCTGGAGGTGGAGTAATTGGAAATATTCCTTCTCCTTTTGAATCAGTGCTAGATAAGGAAGTTTGTGAGCTATTTGGATATTTGGCTATTTCCCGTTTCGATAATTAAGGGGAAAAAAAAGAAGAATCGAAGGAGTTAGATCGTATAAATATAGATTTTTAGTATATGGCTTACAGCTAATAATAGAACAATGACTCAGGCGCCTTTCATTATTATAATGCTTGGCACTATTTGTTCTTGACAAAGGTTCGAATAATCCGCTTAACGTTGAATTGTGAGAGCTGTGTGTAGCATCCATAGATATGTCATCTCCAGTCCCAACACCACGCTTTCTCTCAGTCACCGACTCTCTTTCTGATATTTTATTCTGTAACATGGAAATGGTTTGCTTTGAAGTACGTAGCACATCCCTCAATGAGTCATTTTCGCGCCTCAGAAAATAGTTGCCTACATTTATCAAGTAAGTAGATTGTACGCAAACATAACTAAAAAAAAAGCGTACGTTTTTGCTCTTGATGAAACTCTAATTGAGAAGGCAATATACGAAGTTGCTCTATTTCTGTTTGCAATTCATCTCGTTCTTTTCGAAGATTCTCAAACCTTTCTCTGTTAATTTGACTCTCAGATTCAAGCTGTTTCAGTTTGTCGAGATCACGGAAATTTTGAATGAGATTGGCGACAGATATGCCAAAATTGGACGTGAAATCGTCCGTTTCTCCATGTGAGCGACGATCCATGACAATGTGTTGAATTATAATACTAATAATGCGGTAAAAGTACAATCTACAAAATAGCAATGACATTTGGTCCAAACAATTAATACCATGGATCCAATTTGCTTTTAGGGCTAGATTTTAACTTACTTTGTGTCTGAATCACCTTTTATCCTGAGTAAATGCTTCATAATTGATACTAGATATACCTCTGATTTCTTTGACTCAGATATACTCTCCATCACATAATCAAATAGCTCTTTAGGTTGATCTGACGCAGGAAAATCGTCACTATAGTCGTTATATGCTTCCTCTAAATCTCTTTTGGTCTCTGCTTTATATCGTTTGATCTGTTTTGCAAGTAAGCTGGAATCAAGTTCTTCAAGATTGGGTATAATGGAAGATTCTAATTTGGCAATTTCTAGTTGGGTACGGATATACACTCGATAACCAACATCAGAAGGCACTTCTGCTAGTGCATTCACCAAGATCATACTCGTCATCTGATATTAAGCAATTATAAAAAAAGAACCGATGAGTTTTCAGATGCATCCCTTATTTTCTTTGCCTAGAAAATATTGTTTACCTACAGCGTACTCAGTAACATGATCTTTTGGTTTTTGTGAAATATGTGTCATCTCATCCAAGTCATGCATCCACAAATCGAAAAGGCCAAGACTCTTTTTATATTTCTGTAATAGCTCAAATCCTCGTATAACATGCTCATATCCATCTGAGTAGCATAAAAAAGCCAATAATTCACATACAAGTTTCCGTGTTTGCCATTGCGGACAAACAATCGAGAAAACAACTGCATAAATATACTCCGGGTGTCCAACAGCTTCTTTTCCTCCCATTTTTGTATTCACAATTGCCTTTATGCATTTTACAACTTCCACCTCTAACTCGATAGGTACATCATCGCGACTGCTTCTGTGATTAAGATAATCAAGGGCATGTGCAAGGACATGGAAACCTTTCAAGTGGATAAACTTGGTGACCCAACTTAATAAAAGGGGAAAAAATATATCAATAAATTAAATCCATGATATATGGAAGCCCTTTCCAACAACAACAAAAAATGAAACCTTACGTGATCGGCCTTGTACGTAAACTGACTTCTAGACTAGCCGCAATTTTAGGTGTAACTGATCGTAAATTTGGATCCAAAAATTTGCGTATAAAATATTCAGGCGCGTTTTGGTCAAGAGCGGAAGCATCAAAGTAGGTATCGGTAACATTATTCAAAGGCTCCATTGCATCTCCTGGGGAGGATTTATGTATCGGTAGCTGCATGCTTTTCGATTTGCTTGGTGGAAGAGGGCTGCCTTGGTGTTGAGAAGACGGGTTTTTTTGAAGATGTGGGCTTCCAGTAAATCGCGCACTTCCATCTAGTGAAAGACGACTGAGATCCATACTCGCTCTCTGAGCGGCTTTATAACACTGTTTATTGCTCCCTCCTGAGGCTAATAGCTCTGCTTGGTGATCTTGATGAACCATAAGCCATTTTTTTTCAATTGTCCAGTTTTCCATATGGCGCTTTATATCTTCATCATAAATCCCTCTACGTTCCTATGATTTTTTTTTAAAAAAAAAATCAGATTTTCTTTTCTTTCAATAATTGAATTAAACTCACAAGCATATCACCGAATAATTGATTGACTTGGTTTTCTGGAGGTATTGAAGTGTTTTTAGCCCAGTGAAATTCGGCAGATCCAGATATAACGGATGACAGGTTGGGAACAATAGATTTACGTATCCCACTCTCTAAGAATAGTATTTAATATCTGTATAATTATGGCAAGGAAAGATATTTTACGTTGGTGTTTGTTAACATAGTGCGATAGATTTTTAACTGACTCTGATGATTCCTTAAATAATGGTGAACTTCTTTTCTTTTGTTTGCGTCGATCAAGGCGATCAGTTATTCTATCCATCATCGTTGTCAGCAGTAATTTTTTTTTCTCTTTAAAAGAATAACAAGTCAATCTTTTAAAAAGGGAAAAATTAAAGCTCTTATTTGTTAAGAAAATAAAAATTAAAGGAAGAAACCAAACAGAATAGATAAACATGACCGGGAAAATAAAGTATTTTTAAACTGAAACCCAAGAAACGTCAAAGCGTCAAAAAAGAGGTTTTATTTTAAAGTCAGTTGGGAGGAATTAAAGAATAATTATAATATTGGGGTGCAATATATACAGTTTGTGAATGATAGTCTTTGAAAGGATGCATTTTTTGTAGTTCATAAGGGATGAGTACCGGTGTTACTGTTTTTGGTCGAGGTTGTTGATAATAATAATAATTTGCCACTTTGTCATCATTGGTAAGAGGCATAGCCGAATGCGATCTATCTGTAGAATAATTCGAGGAATTATCATCGTAAAGGTATGTTGTATCTTTCTTTTCATCGAATTTCACATTAGTTTTGGAAATATCCTTATTGCTTGGTTTTGATTTTAGAATAGACTTTGGCTGTTTTATCGAGGACATCTGTTGCCCTGGCACAATCTCCTCTTGAACTTCGGTAGCTGGAGTATCTAATGTACGGTTACTATCAGCAAGTGAAGTAGAAGTAGTACTAATTGATGATATCCCACTTTCTTCTCTAACTCTGACGTTGCTTTCTTTCGATAATGTGTTTAAAGATCCTGACTCCTTCATTAAATTAGGCAATGCATTTGTAAAGATAACGTCAGGTGACGATGATGCTGATGCTGTATTATTAATGACTGCAGATGTGATGAACGGATGCTTCAAGGCGTCATCGGGTGTTAATCTTTGGCTAGGATCAAACACCAATATTTTTTGCAAAAAGTCTATTAAGTGCTCACGTAGAACTTTATCTATTATCATAATAAGTTAAAACTTTACTCTAATAGTAAAACTTAAAAAAGCCTGTGGAAATAGTGTTACCTTGAGTACTACAGGTGTGATCATCTGATATGGGACCCATGATTCTTTGCTCTAAAGGCATGCGATCTACGGGAGTATCATGATCGGTTATTTTGATTGGCTTCAATCGTGTTTTTGATGCTTTAGTAGCATTGTGTAGAAAGAAGTAATGTGCACCTAGTCTACTATTAAATATCATATTATCTGGAGGTTGATGTCTAGAAAACATGTCGTAAGTATTGGGGGGTTTTTTTTCTATTCATAATATTGCTCATTTTTTACTTTAATAAAGCCACCATCATGTGCAATAACACAACTTCATTTTCAGCTGGAAATAGACTTTTGCCTAAACACATTTCAGCCATTAAACACCCAAAGGACCACATGTCTATTGCTGTAGAATAATGAAGTCCTAGAATAACTTCCGGTGCACGATAACTTGCTGTTTGTACAGGATACATCAAGCGTGCGTTTCCATCAAGTGCTGATCCGTAATCAATTACTTTTATACTATAAAGATCCTCAGAGCTAGAAAAAAAAGTAAGCATTGTTATTAGTCTGTTTATTTATTTCTTTTCATCCACTATATTTAATTACTTTCTGAATAAGATATTATCAGGCTTTAAATCAGCGTGAATAATATTCAATCTCTTCAATATCGATAGAGTCTCTAATATTTGAGATCCTATACTCTGAATTTGATCCATTTTAAAGGCTGGCCTTTGGGATATAGACGATGCATATTTGTGAAGACTAATCGATAATAGTTCAAGAACTGCACAGTTATGGCCGCGAAAAATGAAGTTGTCACGCAATTGTAGGAATTTGTCTCTATCTATTCCGTTCAACTTTTTTTAAATGTTATTATAAGAGTTATATAAGATAATCCTATCTTTTGCAATACTTTTTTAATGCCATGCTTCCCCTTGTACTTTACCTTTGTAAGAGTATTAATCTCTTGAACACTCTGATTATGAAAACTAGGCTCTCTTTTTGTAACCTTAACAGCAACAAGTTCACCTGTCGCTTTTATTTTGCATTTCGCCACCTGGCCAAACGTTCCTCTACCCATTAAATCTAATATTTCATACCTATAAAAACATTATACTATAAATATCACACTCTCATAATCATGTATGTAATATATTTACTTGTTGCCCTCCCCTAATGTCTCCTTTACTCTAAGAATGTAATCGTGCATTATATTGTCGTAGCCAAAATTTGTTGATGCTTCTTTTGGGTATGTTAATGTGCGTCTTGGTATAAATACAAGATCTTTATTGAACCCTGGTGTCACTTTATGGGTTGTCTCTAGCAATCCTTTCGTCACTTTCAGGAGTATTTTCTCGTTGTTTACTGTTCTAGATCCGTGCGTTTGTGATGGTATGAAATCACTATATTTTTTAAAGCCTCGTGTAACATGACCTGTATATACCAATTTTGGAGAAGCCGAAAGAGCAAGCACAAAAAAACATTAATATTTGAAAGGAAGAAAGGAAAATAAAATAAAAATGCATGTTTACTACTAATAACCTGTTGTATCTGAACTTAAATCGATTCCTGCGAGATGTGCTGTATATATGCTTTTCATTGAACTGAATTTTGTGCTTTAAAAAATAATAATAGCAAAGAAGAGTGGAAGGAAAAGAAGTGTGATTATTAAATAATAATCATATTTACATTTTAAATCCATGTATTTGTCTTATGACTTTTGAACATGCTTTTCCTGGTACAATTGACCAATTTCCTATTTTGAAAAGATTAACCGATTTAGAAATATGTGTGAATCAAGGTTTTCTTCTATTAAATGTGGGACACCTAGACCGTGGTAACTGCCACTATTGACTATCTCTTATGCAATATATAAACAAACAACAAATAAAAAGAAAAAGTGGTTTGTGCTATTTAAAATGTACTAGACTCTTCTATTCATTTAAAGTATCGGGTTGATGATGGAATTATTTACGCTACTGGTGTCACATTGAGTGTGCACGGGGCTTGCCTACTCTCTTTTTAAAGATAGTGCCTTAAAATGAACTTAGACACGGTTTCTTTTTTAGAAACAAAGTCATCACAATAACCACTTCGTGTTGAACCGATGTTGTCTTCTCGGCACAGTCTTCTCTCAAATAAGCAGCGTTTTGCTTTGCTGTAATTTTTTTTTTATAGTGTCAATATTCAACCAAAAAAAAACCCCCCTGTAGTAGATATGTTAAAAGCTATTAATACATTTGATGAATAGAAAAAGGGAAAAAACGGTAGCTTAATGAGCATTAACCTCAATTTCACTGCTGTAAAATTATTTTCCGATAATTTATCTTATCTGAGATTGGGACAGCTTAAAAGTCATTGGGAGATGAGCATTTACAGTAATTTTTGAATTACTGTATTTCCTAAATAAATTTGCGCATTTGGAATTTTTTTTGCGCGCCAAGATTTTTTGTTTTGCGTATCCAATAAAATTTCTCATCAGGTTTTGCGTACTCGCTTTTTTTTTTTGCACATCGAGATTTTTATTTTTGCGTGTGCGGCATTTTATTTTTGCGCACCAAGATTTTTATTTTTGCGTATCTGATTATATTTAAATCTATCACCAATCACCATTCCAAAATTGAATAAGAAAACTTTAGCATATGAATAAATATATATACACCTAGATAATAATATAAAAAATAAAAATAAAGCCAATCTATCTCTATTATCACTTTAAAAACCAAAATGGCGACATTCATTAGCAACTTAGACTTGGAAAAAGAAACC
>VCJJ01000195.1:0-13194 GCA_024139415.1 Backusella tarrabulga
TTATCCACTATTTTGATAGATTTTAGGCCTAATGTAGATACAAATCTACGAGATCTACCATTTCCAATTCACGGTGGT
Organism: Backusella tarrabulga; assembly: GCA_024139415.1. Lineage (NCBI taxonomy): Eukaryota > Fungi > Mucoromycota > Mucoromycetes > Mucorales > Backusellaceae > Backusella > Backusella tarrabulga. The sequence goes on from VCJJ01000195.1 coordinate 79, forward strand.
TGTGGCTCTTGCTCGCGTGGTAGAAAATTTGGGAATGCCTCCTCCGATGCCAGTGCTCCCAGATGAGATGACTGTTGATGGTTTGTGTGGTCCTCTTTTCCCGTTGGAGGGTATTATCACTCCTGCACCTGTGATTGGTGGCTATGTTGTGGCTCCTGGTGCTGGTGCACCTTTCCTTGGCTTCGGTACTTTGGACGTGGTAGATGAGGACTTAGTAATGGGCAATGTCGAGGAAGATAATCGTGTCCTTGTGGATCGAGATGATCACATGGGCATCCAGGGGGACGTGGACATGGTGCATGGTAGAGGCGCTTGGAGTCGCAAAGCTACGCATGTGCATGGTGGCGTGATGGCACGTCCACTGAGTGTTCTTGCTCGCCGATATGCAGGGCCCTATATACTTCAGTGCAAGGGCTCGCCGTCTTGGTGAATCCAAGCGGCGAAACACCCAGATTGGTACCCTGGTGGAAGTAACTGCATGTCGCTTTAAGTACACCAGGGTAAATTGTCTCCTGGGTTAGTGATAAGGGTGGGTCGCCATTGCCTTGGATTGATTTCTTTGATTTGCTTCCTGGCTCGTGGCCTTATTATTATTGCCTCCTTCTTTTGGTGGCTGTGGTATTATTGATTTGCTTTGTTGGCGGCTAGGTTGTTGTTGGTTCCTCTCTCTCTCTCTCTCTCTCTCTGGATGGTATTGTTATTGGTTTATTTATCTTGGTGTTGTTGTTTGTTTTCCCGTCCTTCATTTGGTGGCATCGCTATTCGCCCTCTCTTCATGGTGGTGTTACCATTGCTGCTTTTGTACTTTATGTATGCTGGTGCTGTTATTTCGTTCTTCAAGTGGATAGTGATCCAAATATTCTTTGAACAAGGAAACGGGTTGTTTGCAGCATTTACTGTGCGGGTAATTGAGAACCTCTTAATAATCTGCATACATATCAGCAATCTGTGGTCATATCCCAAAAGCAATTGTAAATTCTGGTTAAAGAGTTTTGCGTGAATGCATTTGTAGCCACTTATTTGTGGCAGAGGCAACTAGTTATTTCGAGCTTCAATAATAAAAAATATTTAAATTACTGTTTGATGAAGGAAAAAAAAACACTCTACTTTTTCTTTTATTGAATGATATCGGAAGTAAATGAAAATGATCCTAAACTGGACGGATTCCAGGAAACAATAGAAATGTAGAAAACAAAAGGTAAATATCAAAGCATCATTTATTCATTATGAAATGGTACTGATTAAACCATTATTTATGCTGACTAAAATAGAGAACTAAATGAACAAGCTACACAAATGGGTGATAGAAAAGACATGAAACAGCAAATGAGCAACTAGCACTGTTGATTAGTTTCACTCTATTTGGAAATGATCGAAATTCTGGTAGACTTGATTGATACATTATAGCAATATCAATATTAATGAGGAACTACTCTGCTTATGCTAGTTTGTTATTTCAGATGAAAACAAATTAAAACAACTTCAGGGCATATTTGATCGAACAAATGTATTCAAGCAAATAAAAACCAATGAATGAAAAGAAAACCACAACAGCACATCAAATCCAAACAAGAACGTCAAAAACTACAGGAAGTATGAAAAACCGAGGGGACTCTTATCTAAGAACTGCTGTCGTTCAGGTGGTTCTCTACTCTACTATCAGTTATTATATCGACTCTAATTCTACATAATGGAAGAATCAATGCTCTACACAATTGAACTAGTCTACAATAATGGGTTGAAACTGAACAGAGTGATTATGGTCTGCATTGGTCAATATATAAAGTACAACACTCAAGACACACAAAAAAAAAGGGCTTGAAATAGCACAAAACTTGGTTCTCTTTCTTTTCTTTAAAAACCAATGTACATCTACTCTACTCTCTCGTTATATCCTTGTATATTTATCCTTGAAGTGTCACCAACAAGCACAATCATTTTTCTTTTTAAAATAAACTAAAGCATCAATATCATGCTGATAAATTTCTCGTTTATATAATATAAAAGGGAGGAATATGAGTTTGACGTATTTTTGGATATATATACATATATATGTATATATAATGAAGTTATTTTTTCATCTTGGTTTCTCTGGTATTTTTTTTGGATTGGGTATCTGTTTTGGTATTTTGTTTTCGTGTTTTTTTGGGGCAACCGTCACCAACCATGAGATGCTCTTTCCAGCCCGCATCGTTTGGTGGGGCGATGGAGGTAAAGCAAAGAGGGCAATGGATTTTGTTTGGGTCGCTAGCATCTAAATAACAACATTAGTAACACTTTCCTTAACAATAAAAAAAACAACACTTACTTATGCATGTCTTTTTTAAGGTGTGCTGTAACCATTGCTCAACTGGAATGGCTTGTTTACATCTGCTACATTCTTTGATCAAATGTCGCTTTTCGCAATCGACTAGCATATGATCATTTAAGGTCGAGATCTCGGTAATCTAACTTATGGTTTAGTATATATAGAATGAAATGGTATTTGATTTACTAACCATTTGACACATGGGGCAGGTGGTAAGAACAGGACAGGTATTGTAGTAGTGATTTATAAGGGTGCCTTCGTTGAAGTCAGGATTCACCTCGTCACAGAATATACACATTCTTAAAAATGATAGATGAATATTTATAAATATATATTTTAGCTCCATCCACTTACTGATTTTCATTGTTATTCGACTCATCAATATCTTGAGGCTCAGGCTCCTTTGCTGCTAGCTGTGCCTTTGATGGTGGTGGAGGTGGAGGTGGAGGTGGAGGTGGAGGTGGAGGTGGAGGCGTTTTCTCTTTTGTCTTACGAGTAGAGGCAGTACGAGTAGCCGTGGTTGCCTTACTAGTGGATTTGGTCTTGGTGGTAGTACTCTTCTTTGCCTTTGATGGTGCATTTTTATCAGTAGCAGCAGCGGTTTTCTTTTCCACCGTCGCCACTTTCTTTTCGGCGGTGGGAGGTTTCTTTTCGAGAGCGGTAGCAGGTCGCTTTACACGATTGCTTGTTGCTCGCTTTTCGGGTGTACTAGTGTGGGCAGCCAGTGCACGCAATTCAGTCAGGGCGCCCTTTGTATCCTTTTTAATGGTGACATTCTTGTATGTCGTATCTTTGTCAACTAATTTCTTAACAGTCTAGAAAGAGTAATCAATAAAAATTACCAAAACCCCCCCCAGTGATAGTAAAGCCTTACCTCTGTTAAAGAGAGTCTCAATTTTTCATCGATATAAGAGCTGACATTATGAAAGCCAACCTGTTCTGAAACAGCCACCACTAGTTTAACAGCGGCTTGACGCACATCATCATGGACATGACCCAAGTAAGGAACAACAAAGGCCATGGCATCTTGAAGCTGTACTTGTGTATCGGATACATATCTTTTGTTTGAAGAATTTGTTACACTCAGCTGAGACACAGTGTGCTCCACGAGTTCCACTCTTGATTTTGCTTCCTTTGCGTTATGAATGATACGATCGGGCTTTGAAATATAGAGAGGCATAAGCGTGTAGTTGACTGTAGAATAGGATTGAACCAAGGTAATGACAAGGTCGATGGATGCACGCTTGATTTTGATATTGCTGTCACCGGTTCTCTTTAGCAAGCCAGAGAAGGTTCTTTCGATCCATTCAATTGTCCATCTTGGATCCATCTTGATCTCTCTGCAGAAATAGTCGAGTTTGTGCCAAGTGGCAATGGCAACGGTAACAATTGTTTCGCGTGAGTCCATCACCGCCTCTTGGATCATCATCAGTGTTGCATTAATGAAATCAGCAGCAGTTTTGACCGTCTCATCTTGACAGATATCTTGTTCATCATCGTTTAAGGGCAGTGTCGAGTACATGTCTGTCATGGTGTTGTACAATTGATCGAGTTGACCTGATTGGGCCATATTTCTGGCAATTTCAATTTGCTGGCTGATTTGATCCAAACCCTTTGCCCTACATTTGGCTTTTATACTAAGAATGCATGCCACCGTCTCTTCATCAAAGACCTGGATAGGTAATGTATAGGGACCCCTTTCTTCATCCATAATGGGCTCGGGTATAGTGTCTGGATCGATATATTCTTCAGGAGGAGTATGGTGCTGGATTTGATGAGGTGTCGGACTTGACGTTTGCATCAAGAAGTCCTGTTCAGGAGTGTCAGGCCAGGTTGTGTTGTCAATGAGTGAATCTGTACAGACGAGGGTGGTATCTTCTGGTCTCTCTGGGAGCATCATATGCTTATTATCAAACTCCATGAGTGAATTCATCATGTCAGGTTCATCATCATGGAGCTATTAACAAGGGTGTATGTGTGTGAGAGTGTGAATGTTGTAAAAGAACTGAAAAGGAAGAATAGATTACCTGTGACTGCTCCAGAGGCACAACATGACCATCACTTGTTATACTAATACATGCATCTTTTAACATTACTTCAGCTGCCTGTTTTATTTCTTTAATATCATCCTATATATATACAAATATATAATAGATTGTAAGCGAATATTTATCAAAGATAATACCAACAAGACGTACTTTAATCTTTTCTGCTTCATCATAATCTTTTGTGTCCACTGCATGTCGCTTTCCAATCTCAAGATCAGACAATATCTTTGTGAAACGTTCAAATTTATCACCAAGATATTTATATGTCTTTGCAGTCTGGTATGCTTCATCTGCATATCATTCATTAGTTTATTACTTATTTCATCATAGCGAAACTTACTTTTCACCGCTTCGTCTTCGGCATGAAATAACGCACAAGTCCATTGCTGTAATTCAATCTCAACCACTCCAGATGACGAAAGCCGGTTAGCAGCACTCTGGTTACTGGAGACGCTTGTTCTTCTTGTGGATGAACTCAGAACACTATTATCATCAAAGGGATGGCGTACCATGTGGTTCTAAAAAGGAGAATTTAAACGTTAAAAATGAGTCAAGAAAAACAAAAAATAGGGGCAACTCACGGATAAAGACGAAGAGACATTGTTTTTACTGCCCATCTGAATTGGGTGACCCAACACATTTAATGCCAGTATACCGACCTATAGTCGTGTCAGTTTTACATGAAACAAGAAAAAATGTGATATTTACTTGGTTGTATGCATTTAAACGGTTCCTATGACAGTTACGTATCACCAATCGCACGTATTCTCCATCTGCATTTATTTTTATTGATTTGAGTTCCCGAGCTCGAAACTGAGCGCGTGCGTTATTATCAAAACAAACATAACTATGGAATAAGCAATAAGGAGATGAACTATTTAGATCGAAAATAAAAAGAAACGTTACCCTAATCGTGTAAATTCAACTAGCGCATTATCCTCTTCTTCTTCTTCATCATCTTGATCAGGATTTTCCATGAATTCTTCTTTCAACAAGCCGATATAAACATCGATTTTAGTTGCAATTTTAAAGTGGTGTGATAATATTTGAACTTTTGAAATTCGAGCAGGACCAGACAGCAAATGGAGAATGATATCTTGAGGATATTCTGGAAACCTAATAAATCGTTTAATACAATTTCACACACACATACACACACACAATATTCTTACTTTGGGGTTTGCCAGCCTTTGTACTTTGTATTGCTTGGTTCAAGCTGGTTGCCTGGACTTGTCTTGACTAATTGCTCTGGCTCATAGTCATCATCCCATGAGGAACAATGCACAATTTCATAAGGAAGTGAAGGATTGATCTTGCTCATTATTAAACTTGGTTAAGTGTAAATTCTTGACCAGTTTTTTAATTATTTAGAAAAAAAGGTACATAAAGCACAACAAGAAGAAAAACAAGAAGAAAAAAAGGGAAAAGGAAAAAAGAATTAATATTTGAAAGTGCTGCATGACTGCCTTGTTGAGAAAAAAAAAAAAGCTTCCCCTTTTTACCAAACTCTCTTTTTGAAGCTCCATGCTTCTCCCTGTTCCAACTTCAATCTAACCACGTGCACCCTTTTTCTGTTCATCTTATTCTTTATGAAAGAATGATTTCTATGGATGGAACCAAGTGCTGCAAACTAGAGACGCAGCACGTGCTACTAAAATGGAAGGCTTTAAAAACCATGAGAGTGTCGGTCGATGAAGCCCAATCGAATTAATTTCTTTTGAGAAAACGCCCTTTTTTGTACAACCTGTGCTCTGTCAAATAAATCACCTTCCGTCTATCGCCATCTTGCAAATTTAGTTTAGCTGCGTTGGCTTTTTTTTATTTTTATTTTTTATTAATGAAACTTTATTAAACAAGCTTTATTCTGTGGGTTGGGTATTATAACATGTGGATAGTTTATAGGTTGTCTATCAGCACCAAGACCTGCCTTGTATTAAATCGCGTAGAAAAAAGGTGCGTTTATGTAAGGACAGCTACCTTTCTTTTGACAAACATATGTACTCTTTGTAATTTGACTGTCATTATTGTAATAATGGTGATGATCTTATTTTGTCTTTTCAACGAATATATATATATATATATATATATATATAATACAAGGAATTTGGGATAGTCATGAGCTATAAATGCAGGTTAGGAATGCCACAAGTTCATTATCTCATAAAACATGTAAAAAAAAAGGGAAGGGATATATTTAAAGTTTTATTTTGGAAGTATCTGAGTCTATCCATCCTTTCACATCAACTTGCTTCAGAGTTTTTCTTTTCATTGAGCAGCCTTGTTTCAACATTTAGCCCAAGACGAGAAGTTGGATTATCGAAAACTTATTCTTTCTTCACTGTATTTCTTAACGTAAAAGTGGTTATATACTTATTATTTCAAGTATGCAATGGTAAGTCCATGGACTACAAAGATGTCAAAACATCATTAAACGGAGGCCGTTATAAAAACCGAGAAAAAAGGGTGTCTTGTGCATGAAATTATCAGTAGCTGATAATTGGCTCTCTTGGTTTTGATTTTAATCGAATTGTCCATCACTTTTGTGATCCAAAAGAATCAACATTCCTACATTCAAAAGGGATGTGCTTCAATGCTGGGGGGGGAAGTCAGATTTATTTATAAAACGAAAATATAATATGTAAATGTTTTATGTTAAATAATTAAAGAAATCTACAGGCCATCATGTTTTGCTTTGGCAATATTCCAAAGCTCAGCATATTCTCCACTGCGTTCACACATTTGATGGAACACACCATCCTTGTTCTTCATAAGAGTATAAGGGGTATCAAATTCTACAATTTGGCCTTGGTCCAATACAAGAATACGATCATAATCTGCAACCGTCTTGATACGATGAGCAATACACAGGAGCGATGACTCTTTGAATTCGGCGCGAATGGTTTCCTGAATTTGATGATCGGTGTCAAAGTCTATAGAAATCAATATATGTATATGTTAGTTCTCTTTTTTATACTCACAATATGTACACTCAAAACTTACCAACAGAACTTGTAGCTTCATCTAAGATAATTAGAGATGTTCTCTTGGCTAAAGCACGTGCCAATGCAATCAGTTGACGCTGACCCTGGGACCAGTTACTACCGTTTTCAGTAACAAGGGAATCAAGCGAGATACTTTCGGTACTACTGTTAGAACTAATAGTGGAAGCCTTGGTATCATCAATAAGATGAGAGCGTTTCAAGGCAGCCCACAAAACAACATCATCATACTCGTTGAATGGATCAAGGTTACTACGGAGCGTACCAGAGAACAATACAGGGTCTTGTGGGATGATGGTAAGCTGTGCACGCAAATCGGTGAGACCCAGAGTGTGGATATCAACACCGTCAATAAAGACATGGCCACTGGTGGGCTCCATAAAGCGGAAAATGGAAAGTGCAAGTGTCGATTTGCCTGAACCTGTACGGCCAACAATACCAATCTTTTCACGGGGTCTTGTCTCAAACGAAATGTTGCGCAACACTGCAGGTGTATCGGGTGCATACTGAACCACGAGGTTTTCGACCTTGACGGAGCCGGCTTGTGGCCATGATTTCTGTGGCTTGGTCGCCTCAATGTGGGCAGCAGGTTCCTGATCAATTTCAAGATACTCGTGCACACGCTCCAAGGCATTCATATTCATTTCATTCATGGCATACATGCGCACCACCCAGAGCACATGGTGAGTAAATGTAAGCGAATAACTTAGGGACAGACCAGCAAGACCAGCATTCACCCAATCTCTCGACATGATTAATACCGCGCCCGTACAGAAACCCACAAATGCACCTAGCACATCGACACGACAATGCAACCAGCGGTTGGTTGCCCACATCCAAATAAAGGGTCGATTGTTTGAATCAATGCGATTAAAGTTTTCTTGGATAAAGCGCTTCTGGCCACCGAATGCGCGGATGGTCGCAACACCATTGATGGTTTCATTAAACTGGACATAGATGGGGCTACGCGAAACCGAGTTTAAGCGCTTCATATCGCGAGATGTGTTGAGATAGTATGTACCAATCGATTTGAATAGGAATGCAATGAAGATGCCGGGCACGATAAATGCAGGTGTGATGACAGAAACAAGAATAACCACATAGGCAGTGGCGATGATGGAGTATAAGAGGAACGAAAGCGAGGGTGCAATCGCCTGATCGATAGTTTCCAGATCCGATGAGAACCGATTGACAATACGACCCAGAGGTGTGGTATCATAGAAGCGAACAGTAGCGCTGAGAATACGATCTAGAAGCTTGGAGTGGATTTTGCGAGATGCCTTTAGGGAACCCATAAAGAGAACAAGCGATCTCAAGGTGGTCAATAAGAGTGAGCCCATACCAATCAGGAAATAGATGCCAAGATAGTAACCAACATTGACAGGCCCGTTTTGCAACTCTTTGGAAAAGTTCAACACAGATGTAGGTACCAAGGCAGAAATAGATACAGAGTTGGAAAGCTCAGATGCACGAGAAACAGTATTCATTGCCATGACTTTAGTACTTTCAGGCATGACATCTTTGACGGCGGTGTATGCAGAACTCCACACCTTGATCCAATAATCCTGGCCAAGAACGGCACCCTGAGCCATACAGAAAAAGACAACAACAGAAACCCAAAAGAAAAATCCTCCAGATGCATGATAATAGGTTCCATAAACAGCCCAGTCAACACTACCCTGTGCACGCTTCTCTTCTTGTGTGAGCTTACCAGTACCATCCTTGCCAGTATTGGTCACCTTGGTAGGTAAAACTGGGATAGGACCATCGGTGGCAGCCTCTTCACTTGCATTGATATCATCCATCCAACCTTCTTCGGAGAGTTCCTCACCAAGGATGCCAGTTTGAATGACCTCAATGGGTGTACCTGAGGCGGCGACACGGCCCTCATCCAACGCAACAACATAGCTGGCACCACGGAGACAAAGACTTACGTGGTGGGTAACAAGGATAACGGTACGGTGGCTCATGTATTCACCCATCAAGCAGTGCTGGTAGAGATGCTTGGCGGTATGGGCATCGACGGCAGAGAGACAATCATCAAGAATAACAATATCGGCTTGTGAGTAAACAGCACGAGCAATAGCAACTCTATATAAAGACAAGTCATTTTAGTATATAAAATATTCTTATTGTTTCTCCTCTTACCTTTGTTTTTGTCCACCACTCAAGGTAATACCCTTTTCACCAACCTCTGTTGAATCACCATACTCAAGAATATCAAGATCACGAGTAAGAGCCGTCATATACAGTACCTTGTTGTATCTTTCTTCGTCATAAGGCAAGCCAAACAAGATGTTTTCACGGATGCTACAGTTCTGGAGCCATGCGGTTTGGGCAACATAGGCGATACCGGAGACGGCGCCACCAAGCGAGACATGACACTCAGTATCCTTGCGAGGGAGGATGGCAGATCCAGACATACAGTATGTCTCGCCCAACAGACTAGACAAGAGCGTGGTTTTGCCGGAACCGGTGGGGCCACAAACAATAGAAAAACGGTGAAGAGGGAAAGATAAATTCAGGCCTTTGAGAGCGGCAACGGCACTCTCTTTTTCCCAGCTAAAGGTAGCATTATTAATAAATCCAATGCTGGTAGTGGAAGAGTTGTTTTGTTTGGGAAGCACAACCTCCTCTTCCTTCAGGAAGGTTTCAATACGACCCATGGACACATTGGCCTGGAGCACAAAGGAGGTGATGACGGGCAATTCATCCAAGGTTGTCTTAAAGTTATTGAAAAGCGCCAATGCGGTAAATGCTGTCGAGGCTGTCAATGCGTTTGTGCGTGTATAATCATAAAAGACGGTCACCATGATGAGCACAGGTATCAAGAACCATACATTACCCACCCACATAAACATGAGCAGACGGGTGCGGATCGCCTTGAGCTCCACATCTCTTGCACCAATCACGCGATCTCGGAACTGCTTTTCCCAGGCAAAGAACTTGACAATACGGATCGCAGAAAGCAGCTCGTTCATGATGCTGATACGCTTATCGGTACACTTCATCACGGCCTGATGGGACTTTTGGAAGCGACCGCTGAGATAAAACACAAGAGGCTGAGTAAGACAGATGACGAGCACACCGTACAGGGATGAAGCACCAAGAAGTTTGTACAGACTCCAGACACAAATGGTCACTTGAATAAAGAAACAATAAATGTAAAATATGTAGGCTGTCAATTCGCCCATCTTTTGGGCATCTACTGAAAGCAGATTGTTGACGTTTCCCTTGGATTTATCCTTCATGGTCTCCTCGGTACCTGTCTCATCTCGGCGACGAAGCGACTTACTGTACACCTCGCCAATGATGATGGATTGGATGCGAATACCTAGTGTGCGACCAATATAAAGCGCCTGCTGGTATGCCAACGACTGACCGGAGGAAGTGAGGAAAAGTCCCAAGACATAGAGATACGCCGACGATGCAGGTGCCCGGGTATCGGGGTCAATGTTTTCAATAAACTTGATAATCTTGTTGAGGAAAAGCGGAGGGCCAAACATGAGCACAGACCAAAACATACAGTACCAGAATTGTTCAAAGAGAGGCCACCTGAATGCATACAGTAGCTTCATTGCCATGGAGACCTTGGTTTGTTTTCGGTATTTGCCGAGGGCGTTTTTGGCAAGGTTTTCGTGTGGAAGTTCCAAAAGATCCTTATCATCCAAGGTACGCTTGTTTCCTTCCTTCATCATCACGTTGACCCAACTAAACATGAATTTGGAATAAATGGATGCCCATCGTTCACCTGACATGAGTCGTCCCTGAAAATAACATTGAGTATTTTCCTCCCGCCCCATAATGATAATGGATGAACTTACATTTTCAGTTATAATTGGCGCACTTGGTGCATATCGGTGCTCATTGATAATAGTGGCCAATAGCACAAAAGTAAGAAAACCCGAGAACAAGGAGAGACCATAGCGATTACTAATTAAAGAAATATCATGCACGAGATAATACGATGTCACATTTATCAACTGAATCAGGAATGCTACCACATATAAAAGATTCATATGCTTGCAGATCTTATCCGCAAGTGGTTTACTGCTGGAAGGAGCCGCATTGATGGTGGAAAGAACGAAAGCATAAATCTATATACAAAGAATTAATTTCCATCTTTAGTCGATTGACTTTTTTGCTTACCCAGAAAATAAAGTTTGCAGAGTACATGTATTTCATATCTCTATCAGATACTCCCTCGATTGGTACATCCTTTGTATCGTCCAACGTACCAAGCATCTTCCATGCAACAAATATTTGGATGACCGATAAGGTCAATCTTGCCAAGTTAAAGAAGAGCCCGTGTTCCAGGCTAGTGGTGGGTGCCAATGTACTGGACGACGATAACGAGTCCTCTTCAATTGGAGTTGTACCATAGTTGCTGGTAGGAAGTCCTATTGTTTTTTTCTTGAGTGGTGTGGTTAAATCACCTTGACGTTCCTTGGACATGTGTTTTAAAAGTCCAATGACAGAGATGGCAATGCATAATGAGAGTAGGAATGTATTGAAATAGCTACTTTATAATATTAGTGTTCATTTTATTGGCAATGGTGCACATAAAGAATCGTTTACCGTTCTCTAAAACAAGGAGTGAAGTTATTATTCCTCCACACATCCTATTCGAAAAAGAAGTGAGTGGCAGTGCAAGATAAAGCCTTTATAACGTACCCAAATATTGCACTGGTCCATTATTTTGAGTATTATGGGCAGTGTAATATTATGTATTGCTTTTGGCCTTTTTCTTTAAATGTCTATAAATCAGAGGAAAGAAGGAAAAGAAAAATAAAAAGCATTTTGTAATCGTATATATATGCTTTTATATAAAAGAATAATGAAATTTATTAGTGGAAAACAAATCAACCGATTTAAATCAGCGCATCACCATTTTAGGCCTATTTTTCCCATTTTTATCCAAACTTGAGGGACACACCGAGATGGCGGACAAAATACAATGCTTCTGCAAAGTCGTACATAATCTTAAGTCTAAATCTTGTTTTTATTTGCTCGATTTTCTATTACGTTTGGATATAAAACGATTGCTAAGATATCATGGTGTATAAATGAGTAAAATGAAAATACTACGGGGTTATACATTTCATAGATAAAACAATGCACCGAAAACATGCAGCTTGACTAAAGAAAAAGGAGGAAAACTGCTTTATATCGTTTCACATTCAGATCACGACAAAAAGGGAATTGTGTTTTTTGATATTATAGCAATCAAGCTGAGTAAGATATTAAATACACTCGACTTTATTGCATGACACTAAAAAAAATAGAGTTAAAATGCTGATTCTGTTTAATATTAATAGGATTATTGAACTGAAAGGATGAAAATTTCCGAGATACTCAACCAACTAGCTGTCTAGACCAATCGATAGATGTGTAAGTAGTAAAAAGTACGGAAGCGAATCAGGGAAGATTTATTAATAATACCTTGTTTATGTACATTTATCGTCACTGACAAAGAGTACGGTTCGGCACGAGCATTTACCAACTGGATAAAAAGCTTTAATCTGATCTGTTCAATATATATTTTATCATTTTCAAACTCCTTTTTTTTGCAGAAAACTTTTAGGAATACCACTTTAAAAAGGCAATCCAAATAAAAGGCAATTAATATATCAAATGTCGTTTCCATGATTTACACAATGTGGTTTACATTCAAGTGATGGTATCCGACACGGAACATCAAAATTATGTGCATTTAATTGACTGACTGAAATGCAGCAAAAAAAAAAAAAAAAAAAAAATT
>VCJJ01000195.1:13204-30680 GCA_024139415.1 Backusella tarrabulga
TGTGCCTGAAATAGGCAACTGCTTATTTTATTGCGATTATCCTTTTTTTTACACTCTAATCTTTATTATGTACGATATGGAACGTACAGCTACTCTTTATTTTATTTTATTTTTTACTATTAACAACACACATATTAATTATTAATTATTATACTTAATTATTGGACCTTCTTTACAGATTCCTTTCTAGCAGGCTGGATGACAAATTTCCATAGTGGGAAAACCACAAACAAAACTGCAAAGACAATCGACCAACCCACAGTGACAATCAATGGGGCACTTTGATGGAATTCATTTTCAGAGAACTTTAAGCAGATCAATGTCTCGGTCATGATGTTGAAGATGAGTAACCAAGCATGAGCACCCATACGTTTGGTCTCGCTATCGGCAATGTATTCGTAGACTTCTCGGGTTCCCGGTAGGGCAAACAAAAACAAGAGGACCAAACGGTAGGTGTTGACGGGGTGCTCTGGGGGAATCCACAAGAGGTATTTCAAGTAGAAGCAGTTGAGTTCACATTGCAAGAACTATATACATATGTTATATATAAGCTTTCCTTGGATATATTCTCCCCTTCCCGTTACAACCAACTTACCACAATCAACAAAAGAACGGTACCAAAGTAGTTCTTTGGCGTGCTTGTTGCTCTCCATTCGTAACGTGTCCATTCACGTGGTGTGAATTGCTGCACAGCACGTTTAGCCTTACCGCGAAGTGATTTAATCTGTCTAAAGCCAACCCAAGAGTATTGCTATAAATATATATCAGTCTGATGTGTGTACATGTGTTTCAAACTCCACGCTCTTTTGTACCTTTACAGAAAAGTATTGACAGAATTTCATGCCTAGTTCAATACCGAGCCAATTACATACTAATACATCAAGGATCCACTAGCAAAAAGAAAAGTAAATATATGATATTACAATGACATGATGCACTCACATGATCCCACCAACATTCAGCAAAGTTATTCAGCTGATGCTCGAGAGAGTATTCACACAATTCAAACGCAATCGAGATGATCCAACAGAACCAATAATCACGAAGAATCAAAGCTTTACCAAACCAACCCAAGGCATGTGCCAACACAAAGATATCCATTTGGTTCTATCATTCTATTTTAGCAACCCTGTCCTCTCTCCTTTTCATTCCTTACAACTTACAGTAATATTGTTCCAGGTCAAATCACAAGCATCGGCATAGGATCTTTCAGGTAACAGAATACCCAAACTTGGATCATAATATCGTAAGAATTGTCTAGCGTCATCTTTATTCTAAAAAGACATGGTATATTAGCGGGGTACTCGCCATGTTGTCCCAATTCCTTACCAAAAACAAAAGGAACACCAAAAACAATTGATAAAGTACACTGAGACTCAAGACAGCTCTCCAGATGGGTACACTTGGACGAACAAATGGACCATCGCGGAACTGCAGCATACCAATAAACACAAAACAGGCGACGGCGGCAAAGAGACCGAGTTTGATGCTCTCACTGGTGACCTCGCTATTTGATCGTGTGGCGGCATAGAACATCAAGGCCAAGAGTATCACCAAGGCAGTCAGTGTATGTGGATGTGCTATTATTTACTGTTAAACATGGGTTGAATCCGAAAGATATTGACATGTAGGAAACTCCGCATATCAACTTTTTTTTTCTCTTTTCTTTCATATTGAACACTTACCCAAGTTTTCTTCAATGTTGGCAGGTTCAGAAGGCTTTGTTAGTTCATGGGTAGGAGACGATCTCCCATCTTCACTTTTAGAAGACATGGGCTTTTTTTCTCGAGAATTCTTTTTGGAGTTTCAGGTAAATAACAGGTTTTTTAATAAGGGGAAACGACACCAGTGTATACAAATTTTCTCTTCTATGTTTACGAAAGAAGAAAAAGAAATATTTATAAAAAAGAAAAAGAAAATATATCAAAAAGCTTCTATTGAAAAAAAAAAAGAAAGAAAGAAAAAAAAAACTGGGTTTTAACACGACACTCCTTGTCACAGCAGCAAAAGGCTTATTTTTTTGTTGTTTCACAAAAGGTGGATTGTCAGGTGTTCGACAATCGAAATACTACTACTGCTACTATTTATTATTATTATTAGTATTATTGCCATTAAAACGAGTTTATAATAATATCAAGATGGTCTTATTTTATATATTGTTTGTTATTTGTTAATATTATATTAATATGAAACCTCTATTTTAGTAAAGAAGTATAAGCTTTACCCTTTTATTTTAAAAAAAGTTGATTACACTACAAATGATATGATTGGCTGATTGCTGATGGTGCTTGTATCCTCAACAATAACAATACTACTACTAACAAGCACAGAGAGAGAGAGAGAGAGAGAGAGAGAACCTGGGTTATCTTACAAGGCCGATCAATACGCTAAGAGTTTGGCAATAATCAGAATTAATATATATTAAAAAAATGGGATCAACGTCGCTTGGTGCAACAGCAAAGCGATTTAATAATCATTTCTGTGTTATGGTCTCAACCATGAGAGAGAAGCGGATAAAATAATAAATAAATAAACAATACAAAAAAAGGAGGGCAGCACCATACAATCCCTTTTAATAATTTTTTTTTATCTTTAATATGTTCAAAAGCAAAAAGGAGCGTGTTCATCTGTTCCAGATCAAAACAAAAAACGATTTGATGAGAATATTGCCGGGCGACCGAACAATAGAAATGGGAAAAAAAACAACGCCCTCAATTTTTTTATTTTTTTATTTTTTTTTATAAAAGAAAAACGCCCTATTTTTTTTAATAAATGTGAGAAACTAGGAGGGTGTAAAATAATCTACTTGGCTTCAGCCTTTTCCTTTTCATAACGCTCCTTATCAGCCTTAGCCTTGTCATTATAAGGCTATATTTCATATTTTACATATAAGTAAATGACGCGTCAATATATGTTTTTATTCTCTCACCTTCTTCTCTTCTTCTGTCATTTCCTTCCATTTTTCACCCAGGATTTTACCAAGTTGACCTAATATTTTGACAAAAAAATACATTTTAATTCGTTTTTGATGGTGGTGGAGATTTCTATAAAACATACCAAATGTAGCGTCTGGGTTTTCTTGCTTGATCTTCTCTCTGTTTGCTTGGGAGAAGAACATGTAAGCAGATAATCCACGCTTGGGTGCATTAGGATCCTTCTTGTCGCGCTTCTTCTTTTCAGTACGTGTGGTTTTGGTGGATTCCTTTGGCATAGTTGTTCTTTCTATCGTGTTTTATTTTAGTATCATCCACTCAAAAGATAGGGCTATGGTTTTTTACCTGACTATGGAGTAATGAAAAAAGTGTATGAAAAAAGAAAAAGAGAGAAAAGAAAAAAAAAGTGATTGAGCCAAGTAAAAATATGCGTGTGTGTGTGAGTGCGTGATGTTAGACCCACCCCCCTCTTCACACACTCATTTATATCACGCATTATTGTCGGTGATTGAGGTTATTTTAGAACTCCACTTATCGCACGTACACACACGCGTAATCCTACTTTTTTTTTATTGATAAAAAAAATATATGCCTCTTTAATACATGAATTTGATTGGCACTTGAATCTATTTATTTCAGCATTTTCAAATCAATGGCCCACAGACTGACCAAACATCTTGGCCGGAATAAAACAGGTATGCCATATTTAAATATATGTTGAAAAAACCATTCACCACTCTTTGAATAAAATAGACTATCCATCCCACTTAATCCATTGATAGCCGATGCCTATCACTGGAGAGCATCCTTAGTTGATCTACTGGTTCATTTTACTACGGTCTCTCCTGCATTCAAGTCTTGCAAAACCATTTGCAAAGCAATGTACTGTAGTATCATAAAGGAATGGATTATGGCACGTAGTCCAATCAAAAAAGGGGTGGTCTCATTCATGCTTTAGAATTAATAGCGAGGGGTCCAAGCTATATGTAAAATCAGATGTGGCGTTCCTTACAGGTTGTATAGTGCAAAATAAAAAATATGTGTTCAATCCAGGAGTTTTATTTTCAAAGACTTGTCATTTTCTGTATTTTTTTTATATTAAAAGTGCTTCAAGTGTAACGGAAAAATAAAAAACCGATTCCACAAGCCGTTCTTTGAAACACCATGTGGAATAGAATTAGCTTGATGATTATAGTTTTTTTTTATTTTGGTTTATGCTACAAGTTAGTTCTTTAAAGTAAGATGTTTCATTTGTGGGTTTATATTTACCGATTTTGAATCATGATCCTTTCATTTTAAAAACATTTTTTTCTTCCAATGTAATTTTTTGATTTGGAAAACTATCCAACCAAAGGATGCGAAAACCATCACCCCAAGTCAGAGGAATAAAATTGGAACCAATGCTGTGAGGTGTCACTAATTGTCGATAATGTGGAAACTATTTGTCGTAAAGCAGACTAGGCGTATGAGGAGGTTACCCTCAGGCCAAGAATATATATATATATAGCTGTTCCAGATTGTATATCGGATTTCCAAAGAGAGAAGTTCTGTTCGGTAACTACTTCCAGTTTTTTTTTGTGTGTGTATTGTTTGATATTGCACTTGATATCTTGATCAATGAAGACCATACACATACCTGTTCAGATTAATGTAAAGTAGAGCCATTGTAGAGGTTTCCAATCGTGGAGCGAGATATGAGCATCAGATTCTTACAAACCAATACGTATTTAATAATCCATGCATGAACAGTATAAGAAAGCAAAACGCCTGGAGATAAATGCTGAAAATGAAAATGGACATGCTGCTCATAAAGTACAAAGGTGCCATGAGTACTCTCACCGCTCCATGTGTATTTTATAAATCTAGTAACTTGTTTGAAACGTCTTTTACGAATAGTTTGGATCAGCCTTTATACTAACTTTACAGTAATAGGATAATCATGCAACATCATGTAAAAATACCTAAAGCTCAGCTTGTAACACAAGACAGCAAAAATACGCCAAGTAAGCCTTTTCTTTTCTCTTTTTTTTGACGTGCTTCTGGATACTAATAGATTCTTCAGACACTGATACACAGATTTTCAATTCCTTCAATGAATGCATCATAAGAATGTGATATATACCTCAATGCAGCAACTTATTCCTTACACTCTCGCAACAATAGTAACGATAATTCCATGGCAAGTCCACTACTCTATTCTGTCATGAAAAGCTCAACAGCAAAGGGTAAGAAGAAAACTTTACAAAATATAAAGATAACAAGAGGAATGATTTCAATCAGGCGAGGATATCAGAAGCTTACCATGAGTTGGATGTTGCTTGAAAGGAGTATGTATACATAGGTTTTCTTTCTTTTTTAAAAAATAATGAAATTCAAGATTCATTAATTCCACATCTTTTTATAAACTTATAGACAAAGAGCAAGTTTCCAATATGATGAAAAAGACGATGCTTTCAAGGCAATCGGCAAAAGATCCACTAAACTTGCATCTACCATTGCTGTATTTCCAGTTTATCAAGGTACCGATACACAAGCAAACATAATTTGTTCAGGGCTTTATCAATGGATATGATGACAAGCTCTTTTATATTGATCATAGCCAAATATTCAAATATGTATGTCTTCACCTTTTATAAGAGAAATATTTACTTTATAAAATTTTAACTTGTTAATCTATAATACCGCAGAAAAAAGCTTCTTTAAGAATTATGCAGCTGATCACCTTCAGCTTCAAGGAGAATTCCAAAATGAAGATTGCAAAACACAATATCAATACTTTAAAAGACCCACTAGCGTCTACTTCCGGCCACAAAATAAAATGAATTAGGGGGTGATAATAGAATCCACAAAGCATGTATTACTCGACATAAGCAATATATAAACCATACATCATTGATGTCCATCAATACATACAAATATATAATTTGTATTTATAACAATATTCTTAGTTCGCGTCCTCTAATGTATTTCTATTCCATTTAAAATATCAAACTTTAAAATAACAAAGAATGAAGAAATGATGAACAATCAAATAGAGATATTTTTGTCCTTGAAAATTTTATGGATTACTCAACTCTTTGTTTCTAGCTCTTTAAAACGGGGATAGGCTTAACGTGAAAGTGTAATTATCTCAATATTTCTGGACAGTCAAATGTTTATTTTAGAATCTGATAGCGAATGATATGAGTAGAAGTACCAAGTTGATATATTGAATACAGACATTTTTTTTTACTTCGTTGATGTTTATTTTTAGAGTCAATGTTGATTTACTTCATGCAGAAAAGAAGTTACTCATTTATATTTGTCAATTGCTTCTTTTCTATTTCTCAAAATGTTTCCTCCTTTCTTATCAATTACCTGTAATTTTTTCTGATTTTCTTGAAAACAGTAAACAGCAGATCACTCAAATACATAATTTAAAGTATATCCCATTTAATTGATCATATCTCCCAATTGCTTGAGAGTATCAACCAATTACTTGTAAAACACAGTATGTTGGTATTTTTAAGGTTTTCGCTTTCTCTCTTGCCATGAAAAAAGAAGAAAAAGAGTAGAAAAGTCTAAAGTGCAGCCTCACAGGGTTGGTCCAGCTAATATGGTTATTTATATAGTTGTATTAAAACCACATCTTTGGCCTTTGGTGTGTTGGTGGGAGGGAACATCTATAATATTTGCTCTTGTAATTGTTTGTTTTGTATTATTCATTTCAGCCATGATAGAACAATAAATCCCTTTGTAAGTCTATTTTTACCCGTTTATTATATTTCATGTTATGCAGGTTGCACTTTATTTTTCAAAACGATAGTGTTTATTTAAAAATAGATTTATTTTTTAAACGAAAAAGTTATTTTTATCAAAAGCAACAAGTATTTTTCGAAAAGTCCTCGTGCTGGTTTACTTTAATGTTGACCCAAATATATCATTGGCGAAATTTTATTCACAGGTACACAAGCTATTTTTGCAAATTTGGTAGGACCTGAATTACCAGATTTGGTTACAGGTTTAATTTCTTTATTAGGTTTGATTGTGTTTAGTGCAATTTTGTAAACCCCCTTTTCGCCCTGAATACCAAACTCCCATCAATGCTGTACTTTCTGAACGACTTCATTAATTCACTACATTAATTAATATAGATAATATTACTAACAGAATACTTAATGTCATTGTAAACTTTAAAATAAAGGCCATAAACTAGCAAGATCCTTGCTAGTAAAGACGCAATGCTTGCTTAAATCTCCAGGGTGGTTATTATTATTATGTAATCTTATGATCTCTTCATTTCAAATCGAGAATAAATAGTTACACTAAGAAAAAAAACACCAAAAGTTGTACGTTTATAAAATGGCTTCTCGAGGACAAGTTCATAGTGTGGTCATATCCATCAATTTGTACGTTCTATTATTAGAAAACTTAATAACAAATAACCTTTTTTTATCGCATTTCTTAATGTTATTTCTCAATAATATGCTTACAAGTTATTTTTATAAGCTCATTTATTTTTGTACTTATTTGTTTTGTTTTTGTTCAATTTCATAATAACTTCAGGGTTTATTATTTTCTACTTTATTAAAAAAAACAGATGCGGGTAACTCTTTATGGGAAGAAGCATGACAATGTGTGGAGCTTTTTACCGATATCTACAGACATCACCAACATTGTTTCCGTGCAGTATTTTTGCAATTGTGCAATTGTTACCATGTTGCTTCGAAACGATTCCTACATAAAACTTTATTTAGCTGCAAAATATACTTTATTTCAATTGTACAAACCCGTGATAACAATCTCGTATATTATAGCGTTTACATATCTTGATATTTTTTTTCGGAAATAAGTAAATTCTATTTTTAAACACAGAGTCCATTGTGTTTACCATTGATTTGGTTCCATCGTCTGTAGGACGTGCTTTCTCGTTACTTTCATCATTGCGAAATTGGAGCCCATATTTCATGTTAGGAAGTGATAGATTTGCTCATTTTTTATTGGGCATTCTTCAAGTTGACGCTAAGATGGAAATTGGCTTGTCTACAATTTTAATGGCTACTATATCATCAGTTGGATCCATTACCACGAAAGTGGTATCACTTCAAATATCCAAAACAGGTGCCTTGATGATTGGATTGCAAGGAAAATAAGATTATGTGTTAAGGAAAATTATTTTCCATTCCATATTTTTATGGCCTGGATTATGCTAGCAATAATGTTCATTCATTAATAGCTTTAGTCTGGAATAATTCCTCTAAGAGGCTAAAATAATAAAGTGTATACTAGTTCTTATAAGCTTAATTGATCGAGAGAGACTCTTCAATGTAACATTGCAATTCCGTATGTTCAATCACAATATTTTAGACAGACAGTATCACAAAGCTGCACCACATCAACTAGAAGTAAAATATAATAATTATTCCAAATTTGGAACCAGTGATAACATGATCTGGTTCATGAATTTGCATAAGTCACTTTGGGGAGGAGGCTGTGTAAAATAATTGTTTAGTGTGTTGAAAATAGCAACTTTCAATTTATAAATGATTATTTTTATCTTGTACCTTTATATATATTTATTGCTTTGGTAAGAAAATAAAGTGATCCGTTTTTTATAAGAAATTCAATGGTAAATCTGGTAACCAGGGAATCGAATTAACTTTTTTGCATTTAAACTGGGTTTTCTAACTTTAGCTGTAAGACATTTTAAAATAAATAAAATTTTTGTGCTAAAAATAGCAACTGGATTCTGAGTATATATTTATAAATTTAGATCTTTATGGCTTTCATACTACAATGACTTTTATTGTATAATTAACAGGAGATCACCAATGTGTTTTTTTTCTGGAATTGTAGCATTTGTATATTTTATCTTTAAGGAACTAATATCATATTTGTTTATATTCCTCTATTATTTATTTTATTATTATTCTTATTTTAAAACTCACGCAATATGCTTGTGTAAATATTTTTAGAAAAACTCCCGCTATTTGGTATCACCTTTTCTATTATTATTAAGATTTTATTATTATATGCTGCAGTCTGTCAGATGAGAAGCAAAAGTAATTGCTGATGGGACAGTTTGTTCTGGATAAAAAAAGGTATTATTAAGCCTCTCTCAATTATAACTTGGACGATCTTACATGCTAATTCCGTCAATTTTATTTTTATCTTTTTTAAATAAGAACCCTTAATGTTGTTATGGGCTTCGTCTTTCTAGGAGGTACAACAATTAAAAACGTAACCTTGTAACTAATTTTGGCCAATAGACTGGCTTGGCTGATATTCATATCACTTGAATTCCCCCTCTTTCTTAAGGGTTGCGTACCTGGCTGTCACAAAACGTGGTTTTCTCTCATTACAAATTCACTTTCCTGCGGGGAATGGTAAAAAAAAAAAGATGATGATGTCGTTTGGCGCACCGACTTTAAGCTACCGATGTAATATTTATTTTTAAACTTTTTTTTTGCACTTATTTACATTAACTTCGAAAAAAAAAATAGGTTTTTCATTTCTCTATTTCATTTCATTTTATTATTTTTTTTTAATTCTCCTGACTTCAATTTATATGCCACCAAAAGAAGGAATAAATGTACCATTCTACCCCCAGCACCAGCGCAGCTGGAGTGATATGTCTGTCAATGATATATTAATGCAATATCAGAGCAATTCCCAATTGTTAAGTCAAATTCTGATGGCTAAAGCGGAGGAAGATAAAGTAAGCCTTCAGCATTATTAAAACAATTATAACAAGTATTTCCATTTACTAATCTGACTCAATTGACTTTATTTTTGGCTTTTTCTTGTTTTTAGAGACGAGCTGCTGAAGAATTGCACCATGCAGAAGAAGCACGCTTAAAATCAAGATATATTGAATTGGGCCAAAACTCAACATTTGGTAAATATTATTGGATTGTCCTATTTGAAATATTTATATTAACAATAAAATCTGATCAAAAAGCAGGACAAAATAATTTTATGGATAACCCACTATTTGATCTCGAGCATTTCTCGGATCATGCCAGTATCTCTTCAATGCCAGATATATCTCCTATACCGATGTCTGTATCTGATTTTGATTATGTTCAAGATTTAGGCCCTACATCATTTACAAGTTCTCCTCCAACAAACGAGCCATTATTTTTCCCTACCATCGCTACTGAATCAAACAATACTACTCTGTTAACTTCTTCTCCACAGAATGAACCCCTTTCTTTTACATCCTCATCTTCCTCTTCTTCAAAGCCAAATATAAAAACAAGTGTCAGTGCAATTGATCTATCCGTCCAATCCCAGCCTGAAGAATTTTCTAATTTAAGCTCAAAGGCAACTAAATCAAGCCCAAATACTTTTTCACTATCGAGTTCTCCATCTAATGAATCCCTTCCTTTACCCTCAAAACCTATAAAACAATCATCAATCAACCGGACACTATCCTATGAAAGTGTAATGACACTAAGCGATTTAAATGTGAACCCAGCTCCTTCTGTTTCACCAGTGAGTCAGCCTTTAGACCATGATAAAGTAATGGAGGCTCTCCGTGCTAAACTAAGAAGATCCACATCACCATATGCTGGACCTTCTCGCAAGAAATCGTCACCGGAACCTCAGGCACCACCCAATACATATCCAACCACTGGTGTATTACTACTCAATCTAAAATCTCGCCGCCGTAAGTCGTCTGTTACAAAACGCACCAAGAATTAAAAGGGAAAAGAAGAAAAAAAATATGTTTTTTTTCTTGCTTATACATAATATATCTATGTACACCTCTATATATATACAATTGCATGCTATGCCTTTTTTTCATATACTCTCTTTCTTTTCAATTTCTTCTATTTTCTTCTTTCAATTGACAAATATTATACACCTATAACCACTTTTTTTTCTTTCCCTCCATTTTATTCTAATATGTTGATAGACCATATGCTCTCATGCTGATATGAACCTTTTTTACCCCTTTCTATTATTAAATTTACTCTGTATAAAAACTATATATATATATTCTGTATTCAAGCCAAAAATAAAGATTCACTACTACTTAGACCGTATTACTATTCATGTTTCTATATTGTTTAATGTTGACCAATATAAGTTTTTATTCTTTAATTAAGGTTACATAACGAAAATAATCTATTCCATTAGCAAATATTGAGACCAATTGATAACGTTTGACTGATAATATAAAAATAATTTATATAATAGTATTTCATTTGAATAAGATGTGATACTAGATGAATTGGCTGTTGAATATAATCCAATACATTGGGTGTTTTGAATTACGACAATAGCCGTTGTTTTAAAATCATTTGCTGGCATCATTCGGCCAGTTGGTAGCTCAATTGACTTGATTTAATACATATCTTAGAATAGACATAGACTCAGTCAGACAAGAGAACTATAATCAGAGGATCTTATGATCTTGATCAAACTAAATCAAACCTCCTATATTCTAAAACTGATTTTCTGGATACCTTACTTTCATGTCATTTACCAGGGTAAGACAAAGCTAACTGAAATAGCAACCGCTGAGTTACAATACAAGCATATAACAAAATATTCCAAAACAGTAAGTGGCGTCAACTCCATACCGTGCTAAATCTACAGAAAAAAATATAATTGTATTTTTCAAGTCTTCTATTGGCATTTCCAAACTATTTTACTATTAAAATTTAAAAACGATAGTGGCTATTTATCGTCTCTTTGGAGTTTTGTTGCAATAGTTCAATACTGATATACAGAGGTGCAGAAATGTCGTATAGTCATGTTGTAAAATTTTACCAAAGCATTATCTCAGCCATAAGATAAATGATTGAACACAAGAAAATCGGAGTAGGACTATGATGGTTTAAAATTGTTTTTTTTTGCAATGTGATAATAGCGTGAAAAATCAACATTTAGAATAAAGTAAGCAAAAGAATGAGAGGACGGGTCTCTTTTATTTTCATTATCACAATTATAAAAATAAATAGCCACCAAAATTTTAAACAGTTTTGTCTATAAATCAGCCAACAATGGCTGGTGAATCAAGGCAAAAGAGGAGAGTGGTTTTACGTGCGTCTCATACAAACTCTTTTTTTTATTATTACTGCCGACTCTTCTTTCTGGCGTATTTTGTATTTATGGATAAGGACGTAACTGTTAAAGTTAAGTTTGATGTGGCTATTATATAATAAATGGTTTACATGAATTGTTCAAATATGTAAATAGTATATTATCATTTATTAGAAAGTTTTTCAAAATGTTCTCCCAATCATTCAAAAAGTTTAGCTTTCGAGGATGTTTTTAATTATTGAAGACATTCACCAATTACTTTAATAACACAGGAAACAAATGACACATACTTATGTCACTGTTATTAGATCAAATATGTTTCTTTATGCCAATTTCTAACTTCTAACAGTTGACTACACGTTTTAAAATCTTAAAAGAGAATGATGAGAGCATCAAAAATAACAGATTGGAGCTCCGTGTTCTGCTTTAGTTATTTTTAGTGCCAAAGTTTATTTTTATACATGAATTTGTCAACAATGAAAAAGACGCAAATGCTGTTAAAAGTTGTTCCATCGGTAAACAACTTTATCCTTCAACTTTGGTTTTCGTCAAGGTAACATATTAAGCGTATTACTTTGCTTCTTTTTTTTCTAAGATTCAGTCTGTAATGCAGTGCCTGCATGTAGTGAGTCAGTATTTTTCTATTACAAGAGCTATTGTAAAGGTATAGAAATCATGGTGACATTACTTTTTTTTTAAAAAAAAAATTTCTTCCTCCAATCTCCTTTCTGGCTTTTTTATTATTATTATCGTTAGGGACTTATTTAATCTTTCTTCATTAGACTTCGTAGAGAAAAACAATAAAATTGGACTTCGAATATACATAGTATTTAACGTTTTATTTTTTGATTTACATATCGGCGAAAAAGCCAGTATTTCTCTTCACTTTCTTTTTCTCAACCTTCTTCTGCTTCTGTTCTTTCATTTTGCGTTTCTTTTTCTCTTTTCTGGTTTCTTTTATATCTTCATCAGAATCTGTTCCCCAGTCATCATCATCGTCATTATCATCAGCACTCTTTTGATCGGCTTCCACCTCCTGCTCGACCGTATCCTTCTGTTCATCTTGATCCTCTTGCTCCTCTTCAGCAGCCTCATTTGCTGCATAGAGATGGGCAACATCCCAAAACTGTAATTGGTCATCGTGGCCACTAGAAACCAGATATTTTTTATCGTGACTAAGGCGTAGGTTTTCAATGGGCATATCTTCGCCATGGTCGCCGAGGGTTCCTTGAAACTCATTAGGTAAGATGGTGACCAGACTAAGAATAGTTAGTACACGCAACCAGTGATATATGAATGTGGACATACCGAATAAGACCATCACTACTTCCAGTGCAGATAGTATCCTCATCAAGCTTACAAATAGCATCAATAGACTTGGGGTGGCCCACAATACGATCATTGTAGTCGCCCCAATAGCCCCACGACCACAATGTCAATATTCCATCCTGTGTTCCAACAATAGCCTTTTTACCGTTCTAATAATGGCCCATAACGTGTTAATGGTGATTATGAGTAGATGATCCCAAGTACCTTCACTAAAGAAATGGATAAGAGTTCGTCGTCCATTTGATCAGACATTGCAGCTACATTTGGCTTTCTGATATCCCAAGTTGACAAATAACCATCACCACTATTTTACGCTATTATTAAACACCCAATATACAACATTATTGCATTGCTTCACTTTACCCCACTGCTAATAGTGTCTTGTGCTGGTGGCTGTATGTCATGTCTGCGATGAAATCTTCGTGTTCGGAATATGTCATGACAGCTTCCTCTTTACGGCTATCCCATATCTTGGAGAGGATTAGTAAATGAGAGATTCTCCATTCTCTTGGCATATTTTTACCTTAATAACACCTGTATCATCACCAGTTGCCAACATACGATCATTAATCACACATAAAGAGTTCAATGGTGCCCTGCCAAATGTTGTGTGTGTTTAGAAATTTAAACCACTGATATACTATGCTCATTCTTACTCGTGTGTTGTTTCTCTAAGTCGAATGGTTTTACCGGTTTCAGTATCTAACAACTGAATCGAGCGATCTCTAGAAATGGAAAAGAGATCTAAAAATATTGAGTTGGAATGTGCGCAAGTATATGTCTTGATCCTTTACTTGATCCATCAGGGGTGAATGCTACGCCCCTGCAAGACTTTTTGAAGGGTTTTGCTGTCCATAAATGCTCATTATTTTCAATTCCATAGCGATGACTGGGTGGTAAAAGTGTATAAGCAACCTCAAACTATAGTACTTTGCTTGCCTTCTTACCATTGGACACGGCCATTGATCATACCAGTGGCAACAATATCGTTGGAAGGATGGAGATCGAGGTGGAATACGTTGTCTTCAAACGTTATCGACGCAGGTTTTTGTCCTACTGGAAGTGCCATTGGTTTAAGTGTAGGTGTTCTTCTTTAAGATAATAAAAAAAGAAAAAGTTTTTTTTTTATGAGTTTATCCGAGAAGAGAAGAAAAAACTGCCTTTTTAAGAAAGTGATATTTCGATGAAAAGCCCCATTTTTCTTTTCTTTTTAATGCCAATCAACAGCTTGCTATTGGTGGTTCTTCTCGTGAGCATGTTGATTATGTAAACTTCTTTAACTCTATCAATTCTATATTAAATGAACTACTGACTTATTTATACATATTTATCTATTATTCTTCTTAATTATCATTTTATTGTCTCTAACAAGATGTTGCCTACTTATTTTTAAGGCGGAATTATATCAATTTCTTAAACAAGCGATATATTTATCCACTTTGCATTAATCTTTCAACTATTTTCTTCACTACCTTGGCCTAGACCTTTCTTTGTTAGAATGATAAAGGCATAGTTATGGTCGAAAAAAGAAGATGAATAAAAATAAAAACAATAATTGAGAATAGATTACAATTAGTCAAGAATAGTTGAATATTAATATTTGTATAATGAATGTATACAAGACGATCCACGCAAGAGTAAAGGTAACCTTGGTTTTTGGATAAAGAATCTTTACTCCAAAGATAGGTCGCTTTCCTTTTTTATAGCAGAAGATAACAATATGCCGTTTATACAATGACACTGTTTACTCTAAACATACAAAAAGATTAGCAATAAGTTAAATATTTTATTATCAATTCACCAACATCATTCATTTTTCTTTTGTCATTAAGTTTAGTCTCTTTTACAATCAATTGTGCCTCCTTTTTTTTACTATTACTCGAAGAAAAATCAAATATTGTAAGGTTAGAAGAACCAGGAATCTAGTTTAAAAAAGGAGTTATTGGATTTAAACAGCTTGAATACTTTTTAAAGTAATCGCACCACTAATAAAAAAAAAATGGCCTGTTAGTTTCAACGAAAGAAATTCAACTTTTGTGGCACAATTGTTATCCATTTAGTTCGAGTTGAATATACCCAACACAATACACCGTTATATTTTAAAGTGCTTCTTATAAACAAATAAAATGCAGGCATACAATTTGTTGAGATCACCAATTGATTACCTTTATTTCCATACTTTTTGACAAATTAAGGGTACAGGTTACATAAACGAACAATTGATTTCCATAGTTTTAGTTTATTTGATGAATGAGAAACATGCTTAAAAATCAGTGCGTTCTGTATGTATTAATCTATGTTATTATAGATGCTTTAATTATTCCAATAATATTACTGATCATCCATGTTATTTAGCATATTTAGAAACAATGAAAAACTGAATCAAGACAGGAGTTGATTCACCAACATCAACATGTTGATTCACTCTCTTTCATATAAACGACAAACGTTTATTTTTTGGTTATGGAAAAAGAAAGACTACATTTTACCATGGACTTGAAAATAGTGCTCCTTGACAACTCCTGCATAGATAGACATCTATTAAAGAGTGAACCTGTGGTACATATCATAAAGAATACAAGAAGGATAATAAAACTGCAAAATGTACATTAGAATAAGCTTTTGTTACGAATGTGTTATGCAACAATAGTTGTAGCAAATGACAGCAAAAACATTATATATAGGTGCATATGGGATCTATTTATTTTATTTATTTATTTTTTACAAAAAATAATCAACCTGGCTGATTGAAATGGGACAGGCGCACGTCCAAGCAATAAAATATGTGACTTCTCAAGGTGCACATTACCCGGCAGTCTTTATAATGCTTTTAAAAAAAGAATACCTCCCTTTATTGACTTTTCATCACAATAAGAAAAAAATGGTCGAGGACGTTGCAACGCTAACGGATTCAACTAGCATTGATTTATCAAACGACCAAAAAGACTCTTACAAGTTGGATCCTGAAGAAGAGGAATCAGACAAGGACTTAGTGATTCATTCTTTACACGAGTCGCTACATATACACAAAGAAATACTTGAGCGTATCCAGAATGAAAAAGAGACGTATGAAAAACAGGTATCACAGGAGAGGTTAGAAGAGAAAGAGTCGATAGGACAATGGCGAAAGCTATCACAAAAAGTACTGGAAGAGCAGAGTCTGCGTTGCCAGCAGTATGAACAAGACATTAGTAACCTTCGTCAAGAGCTCGAGGCCCAAAAAACCGAGTATCGCAAGCTAGAAGTGGACTTTTACTCTTATGTAAAGACAATCCGAGTTACCGACGATGATTTGTCAACAATCCAGCCAGAAATTGCACACTTACTGAGTCAGCTTAACAACACTTGCATGGGGCTCAAGTCGAAAATGGATAAACAGGGCGGTTCAGATTTTGTTTCTAAAGTGTGGAAAGATAAATTCACTCTGATTCAGCAATATATGATTCAAACACCACCACCATCGCCCATCCATCAACATGAGGCACCACCAATTCAAGACAACCTGTTGGATATATCCTATGTCACGCTCTTCGTTGAAAAGTATCTTGTAGATACACTTTTGAATCATGTGATTGATATCCCTATCCATATGGGGGTGGCGGTTAATCAATCATTTCAGGAGATCGAGGACTGGATGTCCAATCGAAACAAAGAGTGGACACATAGGATGAGGCAGCAGATCTGCTCTCTTGTGGTCCAGCAGCCGGGTGAGGAAGAGGAGAACATCCAGCAGACAAAGAATGAGTTGCTAGAGCAAATCGCCAGTGATCTGGGAGGTGTGTATCCATGTTTAAGAACCGATACCAATCAAAGAAAGAAGCTCGAGAACCTGATACAAAGAGCGTCCAAGCTGAATCTAGCCATAAAGGGCCAAGAGATCCGCATCGAGCGCCTATCGATTAAGGAAGGTGTTGACACTTATGACGCCGAAACAATGAAGACGACGGTAAAGGGCAAGCCAGACGGCATCGTCTTCTTGGCGATTACGCCACCCTTTGTTGCACAAGATGACCTGGATAAAGAGCATGGTTTCATTGTTTCTGGTAAAGTGTATTGTATTGATCCTCCCATCCAGCCCAGATAGGAAAAAGAGTCACTTTTTTTTTCAGTCGTGTTTTATTCCATTTAATTTTTGTAATTTTTTTTTTTTTTTTTTTTTTTTTTTTTTTTTTTTTTTATTT
>VCJJ01001955.1:1961-12339 GCA_024139415.1 Backusella tarrabulga
ATATAGCACCAGCTACACCACCCGCAATCAAGTGCTTGGCCGTATCAGACGTAAGTACATTCTCCCATTGCTCATAGCTCGACGTCTGCTGAAGCCGAGGCGGAACAGACAGGGTGTGGGTCACTACAATGTTGATCACTTTTCCGAGCTGCTCCGGGCTAATGTTGCGAATCGAATGACGATCTAAAAGTGAGGCGAATTCTGAAAAGGCAATACCAACATGTTGTGTTGCGTCTACGTTTTGAATACCTATTAATGTTTCCTATATCAAATTAGTTTTTTTAATATAAAAAAAGCCCGGTTGAATTTATTTTTTCCTAGTTTATAATATGAAATACCTTGTCAACGGAAGCATTAGACAAATTGCAAACAGCAACAATGTCCTTTACATCAATGAGACCATCCTTGTTGTGATCAAATATACCAAAGAGTTGTTGAATGTTCCAGGTATTGGAACTCATGCTCATATTAGTTAAGATAATAAATAAATAATAATAAAATGCGGTTATCTAAATAGAGTAATTAAAACGAAATTGGTCAACTAAAGGAAAGAAAAGAAACAACAAAAAAAAAACACTCACCAAAAAAAACAAGGGAAAAAGGAAAAAAAGGGGTGAGAAAAATAAATATACATGTCATATTTAGCAGAAGATCTACTTCCATAATGGGATAATCTGCGTTTGAAATATAAGGTTTACGAAATAGATCTGGGGTTTTAAGGAATAGTTACTTTATAGATAATATTGACTCATAAACCAATCAAGCGAATGAAAATAGAAAACGCTTTTTTTTCTTTATAGACGCTATTACTGCTACCGTGGGTATCAACAAGTATATATAAAAGGTAAATAGCAAAGCAGAACTATTGTGTTATTGTATACAACATTTATCTGATTGGGTTTAAAACAGTCTTTTATATTTCTCTTTTTTGAGATAGATAAAATATTAATAATGACTAAATAAAGTTAACGATACACCTTTTCCGGTATATTTTATTTTTATTATTTATTTATTGCCTTTTTTTAAAAAAAAACCCATTCCTATGTTCATCTATAACATTGAATGATATGCTTTTTATATATTGGATACATATGTCGTATTTAATCACAATCATTTAAAGAAAAATAAAGGCAAGCAATGAACTAAAGTGTATATTTTTTATTTGAAAATTCGAAAGAAAAACGTACAAATGAAATGGGTGAAATGAAAATGTGATGTCTGGAATATTATAAAATGAAATGGAT
Source organism: Backusella tarrabulga (assembly GCA_024139415.1). Taxonomy (NCBI): domain Eukaryota; kingdom Fungi; phylum Mucoromycota; class Mucoromycetes; order Mucorales; family Backusellaceae; genus Backusella; species Backusella tarrabulga. The sequence goes on from VCJJ01001955.1 coordinate 3,206, forward strand.
AAAATGCAAATGTTATTATGGTTCTTTTAATCATGATGCTTCCATTGGCAGCGCTACTTCTTACAGGTCTGATCAACACCGCAATCGTGATTCTTTTTGCATCTGATAAGCTCTGTATGACAAAAAATGTCAGGTCCGTAGTGATGATGATGTTTATCAAGTCTACAGCGTTTAGCCAAGATGACGGAGGGGAAAACCAACATGAAAATGGCAAAGAAAAGAATAAGCTTCATTTTGTTTTATTACTTGTAGTAGAAATGATTTGGATGATGATTTTGTTTTTCGGAAACTCGATATTTGGTCTTTTTATGTATCTTTTTGTTTTTTCTTAAACGCAATACTTGGTCCTCTGAAATGGATTGAGACCAATTTACACGACATACCCTTTTTTTTTTTAGTTCAGGAGGAAAACGGAAAGGAGGTGATTTTTTTTTAGCAATATGTTACTTTTTAGTGGTAACGAGCATCCCAGCAATGAAGTGAACCAACAAAACGAATTCGCTGTATAAACAGTAATTAATTCCATTACTAGCTCCTGTTTATGTGTCCCTTTTTTTGCATAGCTTTCTCATCTCGAATAAGCACATTTTGCTTTTACTGAATAAGTGACTAGAATTGGTGTACGTATCGTTTTATTTTTTGAAATACTCTATTTTTCTCTCCTTAGATTACATAATGCAATATCGGAATGGTCGAGTGAACCGTTCATCTCTGATTAAAAGACCAGGAATCAAACCATTTAAACGTTTTGCAGATATTTTTTTTTTAAAAAAAAAAGACAAGAGTAAAGCAGTAAGAAATAATCAGCCAAGTACTTGGCATTATTTTATATATAGTAATATGGTCCAATGAGATACTGTCTTTTTCAAAAAAATGAGAAAAAATTACAAATTAATGAGAGGCATTTTCAAATTATTGAGAAAAAGGAGAATAATTATTGAGAAAAGGCTGATGAGAAAAAAAAGGGAGTTTAAGAGAAGTGAAGAGATTGATATTAACTCAAGACATGATACTAAAATAATGGAATATAGTATGTTTGGCGAGCCAGACATAGTATTTACTGAATCTACCTCTGTCCTATTGGTGCGTTACTCTGTTGTTTTATATCCTACTATCCCTCATTGGTGTGTAATGTGACTTTATAGACCTTGCTACATGGCTACCTATCTCTTTATTTGTTCACTGTCTGAAATATACTCTTCATACATGATATATTTCTCTTTTCTCAATTATTCCCCTGGTTTTTCTCATTTATTTGAAATATTTTCTCCCTTTTTTCTCATCAATTTGTAATTTTTTCTCATTTTCTTGAAAAACACAGTACAAGTAGTTACCTCAGGCCACAAAACAGATAATTACTATTTCAACTACTGGATAAAATAGATTTAATTTTAAGGAGTGCATCCATCACCCAATTTCCCTAAATTTATTAACATGTATCAAGATTTACGAATGTTTATGAATACTCATTGATTCTTAGTCGTATTTCTAGTGGGCTCATGCTAACCCTCAAGCATAATACTTTTTGAACATCAAGTCATTCAATTCAGATAATATCTAAACAAAGTTGTTGATGATAAGGTGGTTGTTTATATATATATATATATATATATATACAGAGTAATATTAATCCACCATAACGTCATTTATCCTCAAAGCTAGCCATTGGTTTTCATTTTTAATAATGTAAGGCAAATATGGCAGATTCCGGCGTACAAGACTAGAAACCAAGATAGTGATCACTAAAGAATATTTCTATCCCATATTGGAAAGAGGAGGAGAGCGTCGCTCGCATCTTTCTCTATATAAAAGGCTTTGTTCTTTTAGAATTGGTAGCAAGCTATAGCTGCTTGGTTCAATTTAGCTTGATTTATTTCTTTAATAACCAAACTAGCCCACCGAACGTAGTGAACAACGAAGAGTCATAGTATTGTTATTATTAATATCGACTATTTAACAGTAGAATAAAATGTATTTACTTTTATTTATTTGTGAATATCTAATTCAGATTTACAGAGAATAAGATCATAATGCATATCGGATTAACGGTAGCGGATGGTACTTTAAATAGAAAAATGATCAAGCCAAGTTATCATTGCTCTCTAATAGGTATTTTAGTATTTAGAACCGAAAGAGAGAGAGAGTCAGTCTCATTCACGTACAAATGTATATTCCATCATTTTGATGATACTTTATTTATATCAGGTAAATGGTTAAAGCAACCTTTACTACCTATTAATTGGCTATTGAGATTTTAAGCTCCAGTTTTAGGAAACCTTCTTCCATAAAGTAGACCTTACAATGCTTAGTAAAGGTTATACTATTCCCACACTGGTAGAAAAGAACTCGCCTCCATGCATCATTGAGTGACTTTTAATGCTAGACAGTACTTTTATTAAGCACGATGCTGGTGTCACTTTATCAAACTGTCTGAAAAAGAAGGTGTTTATACAATTAATATTGATGAGAATAATACTATTGATCCTTTCTTATTTCCAAGCCTTTTATTCTCAAGGATTGGATTTGTTCCTCAGTGGAAGCGAATCTCAGCATCGAGTTCAAACCAGTTATTTTCCATATTCTATTTTTTTAACAGCCGTCACTTGTGACTCCCCTGGTTGAAACTTGCCCTTGATTACTCTCTTTTCTTTCTTTCTCGAAACTACACACAAAACACACATAAATGAGCAATCCTTTCGGAAGTCCCTTTGGCAATAAATCAGAAGTGCCCATTGATCAGCAAAGGATCATTCAGGCCATGCAGGACACAATGAACTCCTGTCCTGGAAAAGTCGCAATTGCAGGTGTTGGTGGTAAGGAACAAATAAGACTGGAATGACAAGAGACTCAGCATCTCCACCAATAGGTTTTGTTTTGGGTGGTGCATTTGGTTTGTTCATGTCCTCGTTTGAATATGCCGGTCCTACAATGAATGAGGAATTAGTAAAACAGACCACAAAACAACAAATCAAAGCGGCATTTAAGGATATGGGAACTCGATCCTATTCAATGGCAAAGAATTTCAGTTATGTCGGTATGGTTTATTCAGCTTCTGAATGCTGTATTGAGTCTGTAAGTACAAGTTTATATCGAGATAGAAGGTAAATCTAACCTCGTTAAAAACTAGTATCGTGCAAAGCATGACTTGGCGAATAGTGTGGCAGCGGGTGCATTCACAGGTGGATTATTATCAGCAAAGGCAGGACCTCAAGCCATGGTGCTCGGTGCAGGAGGCTTTGCTGCCTTTTCTTATGTCATTGATTGGTACATGCATCGCGATTAGGATACCTTTATACTCTTTTAGCCTTATAGAATTTGTAAATTACAGAGTTTTTTTTTTATTTTATTTAGTAAAGACCTATTTTTTGAGGTGAATATATGGGACAGACCGGAATAAGACGTATGTGTAGCCTGCATTATACTTGTTATCGGTTATTTCATGGGGTTAAACCTTATAAAAGAAGGGCCATGGTGAGTGAATGCATTCATCCAGGGCATATTTGCATGAATTACCTTTATAATTCTGCCCATAGCAATGGTCTCGCCAGTGGAGCCACGCAACGAGATATGTTTTATAAGTCTGTTATTTTTGGAAATGTCTAAAGCAACAGGGTTTCCACAGAATCGGATTTCTGCCTTTCCTGTATTGCTATATCTTATTCCATGATTGCTGTTTATCTTGTTGCCTGTTGAAAACTCTACCACTTCGGATACTTTGGTGATTTTTACATTATGAATCGAAGCTCCTAGTACAAGAACAACAGAGGAGCCCGAGGCAATAAGTTCTTTGGTAGATCCAACAACGAGCTGTGCTACAAACGATTGAACAGGTTGGATTGGCGTGTGTGCTCGACAAAGCTTACATCCGTTACTAAAAAAAAAGGGATCCATGTTAGCTATTCTTGTTCAATATATTAGTCTCGGGTTTATGCTTGCATCATATCGGCCCTTCTCAGATTTTCAATTGTAAGGATTCTATATCCGAGAGAGTACATTTCGTCAGAGTCATAGTATCCGGTCATTTCTTTATAGAAACGAGTTAATAAACAAGCATATCAATGGAAATACGTACAGAAACTAACCTATAATTACACCACGTTTTCTACCTGGTTCCACTATGATTTCTTCACCAACAGAAACATCACCCGATTCTACCACACCGTATATCTTGACAGTATCTGGTTTTGGAGAGGGGAGGCAGCCACCTGTAAATGCAATCATCAAGGGCATATCTTTTGACAATTCGTTCATTCTGAGTTTATTTATTTGCTCAAACAAGCTTGGTCCATAATACCAGGTTCTCAATTCTAAAAGGTAGCTGTCTTCAACCAAATTCTCTCCAGTCAATCCCGAAATTGGCGTAATGCTCAAGTCGTTTTTGCCAAGTCCAAAATGACTTACAAATCTTTCTATCGAAGCTTTGATTTCATTGAATTTCGTTCCAGACCATTCGACAGAGTCCATTTTATTGATTGCAAATATAAGCTTTTTTCCGCCCAAAATCTTGGAGATATCGAGATATTGTTTTACATCCCAAGGTATGACATCTGTATTATCCACTGAAGCATCCAATACAATTAAAATGGCATCGGCTTCTGCAACCAATTTTATCGACTTGGCAAGTTGATGGCGGTCATTATCATCAGTAAAGTTAACCATATAACGAGTAGTTTCAAAGCAAGAAAAGTCAAGTGGATCACAGTCTTGCAAGTATCGCTTCTCGCCTGTATGTTTGGCGACATAGGCATAATCAAATTCTGCCTCCTTGTTTTCCTCTTTCTTTTTATTGAGTTCGTTATAGATTGGTTTGGGTATTTGATTAAGATCGCACAGCAGGCGACCCATCAGTGTAGATTTACCCGATTGATGATGTCCTACAAGACAAATCAGTTTCTCATTTTACGCGCTTAAATATCATTATTATTGTTTTTTTACCAATGACAACGAGATTGATTGCCGGTTTATTTATGGCTGTGTTTTCAATGTCTTCATCCTCCTCAATATACCGTCTACCAAATCGAAGATAGCCGGCCTCTTTCATAATTGGATTGATATCAGCATAAGGATACATTTCTTCTATTCTTTGATCTATATAAGCGTTATCTGATTCATTGACTTGATGGATGTCGTCTTTGGTTTTCTTTTCTGTACCATGTCTTAGACCTCTGGCACTTATTTTCTTTTCTGTATTTTGTGGCTGCTTCTTGGTCTTTTCACTTCTCTGTTTTTTATTTGCCCGTTTATCAAGTTCATCTGTTTTTAAACAAAACTCAGCGATATGACACGAATTGAGATAGTCTTTCCATTACCAAGCGCCCAAATAACTGTCTTGTCATAATCATAATAAAAGTTCCATAATGCCTCTCTAATTTCTTCTTTTTTCAAGTCAATATCAGTTCCTAATGTATCGTAAACAAAGGTCACGCCTTCATCTAATTTGTTCAAATCTTCTTCTGGTAAAGTGATTTCGTCGACTATGTTGAGTTATTTTGTTATTAGTGACAAGAAAAAGTAATATTTTGAAAACACTATCAGAATATACATACAAAAATCATCATTGGTGTCATCTTGGTAAATGTCTTGAATGTTTTCAAGGAATTAGTCAGCTCATTTAACTTGATTCCTTTCTCATTTATTTTACCATCGAGATTTAAATTTTTTAACCCTCCTCCAAAACGCATAGTATCTTTTACAAGAATGGTTGGGAGAATAAACGTACGAATGTAACTTTACTTTATATAAAAGACTTAATTTTAACTGCGGCGTCAACAAATTTCTCCCTTGAAAAGTTGATCTTGTGCATTTACTTTTTTTAGTTAGGTTGCATGAAGGTACAATGCACATCTCTCTCTCTTTTCTCATTTTCTTGAAAACCCCCCCCCGGTAAATCCACACCAGATTAGAGCTCTCTGTGTATCATTTTAATCTCATATTTTGTATTAATCTGCCCTATCTTCAGGTGTTAGCCATTGAATTTAAAGATAAGTCTAAGAACATCATTTTACTTGAAAACTACGTTTTGTGCTAAGATCGTATGTACTTTTGTGAGTCATCTTCACTCTGAGGCTTCCATAGAAGCTGCGGCTGCAGTAAATGATTCTCCGATTAAAAAGGGTGCTATAAAATGGCTTGGATGATTCAATATCAACAAGATGGCACTGTAATTTATATCTAAGGATCTTCATGCTTGACTTTTTTTTGTTTCCCTCAAAATAATAGAGTAGGTATTTTAAAGCAAATAAAGATGGGATGACGCTAAAATGCCTGGTAAAAAGAAATTCACATGATGTTTAAGCCTTATATAGTAATAAAGACATGCACCTTTCGGTTAATAAAAAGCATTTTACAGCCTGTCACCATAAATTAGCCGTTAAAGGTAAAAGTGTTAATAAATACAATTGTTTTCAGGTTCAAATATTCAAAGGCTTTTCTTCAATTAAAGAGCTATTTCATTTTATTTGATACAATACTCCTTTTTTTTGAAAGAAAAATCGACTCGAGTACAAGCAAGGGGTAAGACAATTGTGAGATGCTGCAAGTCACAGCAATCGGTAATGGTTTTTAGCTGGGCCAAGAAAATCTTGCGCTAAAGCTAATCATTTCTTTGTTCCTGTGTGCAACAGCAAAAAAAAAAAAAGTTGCTCATCTGTATAAAAAGAACCTTGTCCATTTTTGAATCTCATTACTCTCATTTAGACATTTAGCATTTCCCAGATGGCACCATGGACATTACAAGGCTTACAAGAAGGTGCAGTCTCTGCCTGTCAGGGCATAGCTGTTACCATCCAAAACCCAACCCTACGCAGACACAAATTTCTCAGGATATTCATTTACCTCTCCATCATTTCATTCATACTACTTGGACTCGCCAATGTGCTTATATCTATACCAATTCAAATAGTTAGATCAGTTCTATGGCTTTCATCCAGTGACAAGGCAATGCACGCAGACGATGCCCTCAACTCAATTAGTAAATTGATACGTGAAATGATCAGCTCTGTTCCTTTTATGGTTCTTCTTTTTATGCGCTATATTTATCCAAAGCCTTTAAACGAATTGTTTATGGAATCATTACGCTATCTCGATAAAACTCACCCGGATAGAGCCCCTTATTACACACCATTGTTGCTGCAAAAGCCTAAAAAGACTTATTGGAAAGACATGAAGGATTATGTCGCTCGATCTTGGAAAAAATTAAGAATTGGTATGCTACTTTTACTCTTATCATTCATACCAGTGGTTGGCCGTTTTGTATTCCCGTTAGCAGGTAAGCTTATGTGAAAAACATGCCTTGATTTTTTTTTTGAGGGAAAAAAAAGTCATGCGTTCTAAATAAACAAAATAAAAAAGGTGCATATACCTCTTATAGAGCCTTAGGAAACACTCAAGGTGTAGCCGTTGGTATATGTTTCTTCTTCCTCCCTCGCTGGGCGACTATGAAGCTAGTAAGAGCATTGCTTGGTATGCGTGCATTGATGCGTGAATTGCTGGAGCCCTATTTTTCTCGAATGAACATGACACACAAGGAGAAACAGAAATGGTTCAGCGGACGCAAAGATGTCCTATTTGGCTTTTCTGCAATCGCTTACATCATGATTAGACTGCCTGTCATTGGTATCTTGGGTTATGGTATTGCTCAGGCATCTGCTGCTTATATGCTTACAATTGTTACCGCTCCTCCTAATATCGAAAAACAAAAGCTTCAACATAAAGAAGAAAAGGCTGTTTCAGAACCAAAGAAGAAGCTTAAAATAAGCGAAAAAGCTGATTAAAAATTAAAATTTTAAGCATAATAGTAATAATTTATTTCAGCAATAAAGATTTTGTAAATATACATGCGTTTCGCATTGAATAAAAATAGAAACAAAATATCCGTGTCTAATTATAATTCGAGACAAATATTTTCGAAGCATTCTTTGCCGAAAATGGCCGTTTGACTCCCAAAAATGCAACTTTAACTTGATAACCAATGCAATGCTTTTTTTATTTGTAGTAAGGTCATGTCCATTCGCTTTATGGACAACGAGAACTTTAGCTTTTTTTTTTGAGTTTGTTCCAGATTGTGTAGAAAATCCCCTGGACATATATAGAAGGAAATCCTAATTCTCGGTTAACCTATTGCCATGCAACTATTAGATGAAAAAATCCCATTTTTTCAAATGTGGGAAGCATGTATTAAAACGAGGTTATATGAAAAGGAGGATTTATATGAAATTAAAAAGTGACTAGATAACTTTTGTTTTCGATCTATGAGATACTTTAATAGGACCATCCTTAATTTGATAGCTGCCGTTAAGAATTTAATCGGCATGTCACTTTATCTATTGGTACATCAGTACCAGTCTTGGCCAAGAGTCTAAGCAAAATATCACAAACGTTAAGTGATTTGTAAATACAGTCTTATCTTGTTTTAGATTCACTTTTCTTCCATATTTGCCAGATATCAATATTGAGATGTATTGGTCATGTGGGTTTAATCAGTTACACACATTCTCAATTGTTCGAATTTTGGAAAACTTGGAGTTTCTAAAAGAACAAATATTATGAAAATAGATTAATATGTATAATTACGACTGACCAAATATGATCGGATGCAAATTTTAGTGTCTATCATGAAACATAAATATACCAGCGCGGGTGCTTGAATAGATTTTCCTTTTCGCTTTAGAAGTCTTTCAATTTATCGAAATTGAAGAATTAAGCCAAAACTCAATTTTAAAACTTTTGAAATTTTTGACTTTCCGCACTTTAACCAGACTGTCGTTCCCAGATTCCCCATTTTTACACTTATGTTTAAAAGGTCTAATATTTATATATCTTTGTGTGCGTTGCTTAATGTTATTCTCTTACATGATTCATGATGAAATAATACAAAATTGAATGAGGTATTAGTTTACACAGAACATGTACTAAAATTATTAATAGTGATAAAAAAAAATGAGTGGCTCAGCATATCCACCTGAGGATAAATCCAATTACAATTTGAAATGATCTCATAGGTGTATTTTAAGCTACCAAACTAATAACATGCTCAAGATATACCTGATTTAACAAACAATGATTGAGTTTAAATGGCTTTATAATAGTTTTTTTTTTTTTTTTTTTTTTTTTTTTTTTTTTTTTTTTTTTTTTTA
>VCJJ01001956.1:0-24041 GCA_024139415.1 Backusella tarrabulga
AAGCAATCAGCTTCAACATATTGTCATCTCAATAATTCCAAGAGGAAGTACCCTCTCCAGACCTTGTCAAACCAGATAAAAGCCACTCCTGGAAGGGATAGAGTGGTCTCTGTAACTTTTGGTTGGTATACGGAATCATCTAGCGTTTGTAACGTGATGGTGGAGCTCGCTGATGTTCTGTTCAATGGACTTGGCAGCTTTTTTTTGCCTTAAAGCTTTTAATCAAATGCAGTGGTCATGTTGCATGCCTCCATAACATAATGGCGCTCTTGGTAAACTCCTTGATAACTTAATGATTCTCTTGATTCATCCTCTCTTCATAGACATTGACTATAATGAGAGAAGGGCTAATGAAGGGACGACTGCAAATAGATTATTTAACCATCTAATGGTAATGTACAAGAGAGGAGTATACCTTGCCTTAGTGGCCTTTTTATATACGATCATCTTTGATTATGTGAACTGAAATTCTGGTTTAAACTTAGCAATAATAACACCGATAATAACAATAGCAGTAATCAAATAGATGTCTGAATTTGCTCAATGATACCAATGTCTCCAAAGACTCTTTCGTTATATTTTAGATATATTTATTTAACAAATCAAAAACAACATTAATACAATAATGATAAAAATCGTTTATCAAATAGTAGATTATATTTTACAGTTTTTAAAGCTTGCTTTCAGGGCTACCAACTCTGGCGACTACCTTGCCATAAGAAGCACGTTCGTTGATGGCCTTCAAGCCTTGAGGAATAGTCTCAAGTGTATAAACCTTATCATAAACAGCAGGTACTAACTTTCCAGATTCAAACAAGTTGAACAAGTCTCTCCAAACTTCAGGAATACGCTCAGGCTCATTACGAACATAAGCACCCCAATGCAAACCACTAAAGCACAGAATTAGGCTATCTGAGTTTTAAAATAAAAAATGCCTTTGACTTACACTGCTGAGATGTTCTTCAATAATAAACGGTTGGCAGGAATCTTTTCGATGGTACCTTGGGCAAAACCAATGATGAGAATACGACCATTCCAAGCAGTACATTTAGTACTATTAGACAATGATTGCTTAGAAAGAAAACTCTTATTTTATGACCTATAAAACCTTTTTTTACCTTTGTTCAACCAAACCAACGGGATCATAAACGACATCAGCACCATGGCCATTTGTAATCTTCTTAACCTGCTCATGCCAGTCTTTATCGCGGTAATTGATAACGTAATCAGCACCATTCTTTTTGGCAATTTCCAACTTCTCGGCAGTACCGGCTGTAGCAATAACCTTGGCACCAAGGGCGTGAGCAATTTGAACAGCAGCGATACCAACACCGCCAGCAGCAGCATGTACCAAACAGTATTCACCGGCCTTCAAGTTAGCACGCAAGACAAGGGCGGCGTAACTGGTAGGGTAAGTAACGTATAATCCAGCGGCTTGTTCAAAAGTGAAGTTCTTGGGCATAGGTAAAGCATTGGAGGCAGGAACATTAATAACTTCGGCAAAGGAGTAGCCAGAGCCAAAGACTTTGTCTCCAGCCTTAAATTGTGGGACGGTGGATTTGACAACAATACCACTGTATTCACCTCCAGGAGTGAAAGGGAATGGAGGCTTGATTTGGTATTTTCCTTGGATCTGTGATAAAAACACATGTTAATTACGTTTGATTCAAAATATCATTGGACTTTCTCTTTACCATCAAGGTATCAAAAAAGTTCAAACCGGCGGCCTTGACTTGAACTTGGATTTCACCCTTCTTGGGTTCAGTAACAGCAACATCGTTCTTCAATGTGAGTTCTTCGGGACCCTTCAACCACTTGTCTACAATATAAGCCTTCATTTCAATTAAAAAAATATATTATTAAGAAAGAAAAAAGTGTATCAAGTACCTGGGAAAGTTATAATAAATGTTTAAATATTCAAACTCAGATTTATACTTTTGCTTTTATGATGATATAATCATGATTCACAAGAGAATTTTATGGATTTTTAAATAATAAAAAAATATGTAATCTGAATTGCTGTTGTGAGTATGTCTGAGGTATTGTTTTTTTTTGTCTTTCATCGATGCACGTCGGTATTAGGACCAATGGTAAAATATTTATTAATAAGGTCGATGGTATTATCATCACAATGTAAGAGAAAGGAACCATTAATGGAATTACATTTGTTTAAACAATTTGCTTATAATAAAAAAAAACTTCATTTTTTTGGCATTTTACCATTAAACCATCATATATCGAAAATCTGTTCCATTAAAAGACTGTGGTAAGCCAATGTTCACCAAAATTAAATTTGCGTAGCGGAAGTCTCATTCACATTTATTCTGGAAAAAGTATGGTCCTGTCGCGTCAGCCAAAATGATTAATGAGTTTATGCGAGAATTAGCCATAAGTCCTAATATAAATGCTTCTCAGTCTTCATAATATTTAATGTTTTCGTATCTTCGAGGCAATATAAAAATTAATAGCTAGTAGTAATAGTACGATTTATCCATATCATTTCGATGTATGGTACTAATGTGAACTGAAGGACCGTGCTATTGAAGATGGTAATATCAATTTATTGATTTAGTAGAACAAACTGCATTACTGTATTACCTATTTTGGTAGCAGTTTGTTCAAAAAAGGAATCGATGTTGATAATCTCACAAACATAGTTCATGCTTCTACTGAAATCCACTTAGCATGCTTATAGTTGATAACAATAACTTGACTGCAACAGTTTATGGTTACTATATTGCTGACACTGTAACAAAGTATGGTATTTGAAATAAATAAATTAAGGATTTATATACATTATGCAGCTTTTCGAAGAAAATGCATCCTCCTAAATATGTAGGATAGGTCCAAGAGAGATACTCGCTATGATAAAATAACAATCAAGGAGTTAATTACAAACTTTAAAATATTATATCAGCACAATTCAAACCAATTGCCTGGAAATAAATTAGCATGGTTTTATGTAATGTTAAGTGAATTATAAACAAACAAACAAAGAAAGTGTAGGAATTATAGAAAACTCAAGGGAAATCTTATAAGACCATTATACTTGAATTTAGAAGAAACAAAAAGAAACTTTGAAGATTAATGTCTAGAACTTTTTTTAAACATTCTACAGAACAATACAGAATGGCCCGCATGTTTTCTTTGATGAGTCTGTTATAAACAATTATCTCGGAGCATATGCAGACAGTTAACTCGTGGTTTCCTCTAAACTCACAGACGTTGGACAGTTTTAAAGAGGTATCTACTCCGCCTTTACCGGTTTCGCTTGTATGTTCTTTTTTTCTTCTATAATGTGATAAATAATTAGAACTTTTTATGTGGAACGAGGGCTTGAAAAGTTTACTACAGGAATGGGAAGCTCGAACCATAGCATTGTTTTTAGTTTTTATAATTTCAGCATCTCATGTGAGGCTTAGGGTTATAAATAATTAAACTCATCCCAGCGTTCAAAAGGTAGATAGATAACTAAAAAAAAAAAAGGAGAAAGAGTAACTCACAGAAAAAGAAGGTCAGCATTCACTGCGTTTCTTATCGCTACTAAGCATTCGGTTTGATCTTATGTTTTATTGATAATGATCTCGCTCAAGGTTTATTTATATCGATAGTCCAATTTGAAGAAAAGGATTTATTATGATAGATGAAAACCATTATTTTTCCCAGTTTGACTTTAAAAATCTCGCGGAAAACAATGAAACTTTCTTCTACGGTTTGGAATTAGAGAACCATTGAGTAAGGAAATACAAGTTACATGGTTTGAATAGATAGGAAAGTTGTACAGTTTCCCCTTTATTTATCCATTTTCTATATATATATTTTTTAGATGTATCATATGTGAGCTGAATTATTTCATTAGGGTCAAACATATACTTAAATTGCTTCCCCAGCATTGGTTTGAGCAATTTACCGTCAATTTCACCAGCGGATTAAGAACTGAGTAATAAAAATCAGCAACATTGAAGTAGAAGCTTGGCCAATCATTTATCTGTGTTTAAAAACATTTCGTTTCTAAAACAAAACGGTTGAGTAACAATGGCTTTTTGTACCTTATTTTTTTTCTTTTAAAAAATCATTTTTTCTATTTTCTTTTTTTTTCTTCTTCTTCCTTTCTTTAACCTCTCTTTCTCCTTCTTTCCTTTATCGCTTCCTTTCATTATACATATACTATAAAATTGCTGAATGGTTCACATGGAAAAGGCAGCAATTTATAATTCACCATTAAGAGGCAACAAACGACTCGTTTTACTCTTTCTGGCAATTCTTTCCTTTATTGTTATTTCCCTTCTCTCCTTTTCCGGATCGCCTTTTAGTAGCTTTAGAGGAAATTGTGGACGTACAATTAGATCATTGAACGAAGCCGTAGCACTCTCCAAGTCACCCCAAGTCAGTTACATTGGAAGTGGAGGACAAGCCAAATTTATTAACCTCAACGACTTAAAAGCAAGTGCAAATGCAAAGGACGAGCAGGAACATGTAGTGATCTTGACTCCTGTAAAGAATGCAGAAGTCTACCTCCCCCGCTATTTTGAGTTGATCGACAGCCTGACATACCCTAAAGATTTGATATCGATTGCATTTTTAGTATCTGATACTACTGATGGCACTGTGACATACTTGAAGAAAAAAGCTAATGAGATGCTAAACCGTGAAGAACCAAACCAACGCTATCATGAAATTTCCATTTACGAAAAGGATTTCAATTTTGATTTACCCGAGGATAAGCGCCATACCTTTGAGCTACAACCACTTCGACGCTCTTTTATGGCTCGCTCTAGAAACTATTTGTTGACTGCAGCACTTCGGGAGTATCACTCATGGGTTTTGTGGTTAGATATTGATATTGTTGATTATCCTCCAAGTATTGTCGAAGATCTTCAGAGCGTTGATGTAGACGTCATTGTACCAAATTGTTTGCTTAAAACAGAGGATGGTTCTTTCTGGGGCTATGACAAGAACAACTGGCAGGAGACTGAGAGCTCAATGGAAATGCAAAAGGATCTTGATCCCGTAAGTCCTTTTTGTTTATAAAAAGATATTTTTTTTTACTCATACTATCTTGTATTTCTTTTTGGGAACACAGGATTATGTGTTACTTGAAGGTTTGTGTCTCTTTGTAAAGTTTGATTGGATATTTGTTTATTTAGCTAAACTCTCTTTTTTAATGAATAAACAGGTTACTATGAATTCTTAACTGGCCGTAGACATATGGTGGACATGCCAACTCACCTTGATCCCATGGACAAGGTACCTTTAGATGGCGTGGTAAGTAGTTTATTAAACAATTGTTACTGAATATAGTAATTTAATATAATCACACTTTTTAGGGAGCCACATTCACTCTTGTAAAAGCGTCAGTTCATCGCGAAGGCGCAATATTCCCTGCTTTTACATTCCAGCATCAAGTCGAAACCGAAGGTTTTGCAAAGATGGCAAAGGCCATGGGTTTTGGTGTTTATGGTTTGCCTGGCTACAAGATCCACCACATTAAAAATTCTTAAGTTGTAGATAACTTTCATTTTCACATGTACTAGTTTTTTTTTCTTTCTTTTTCTTTTAAAAAAGAACTGCAGGCAACTAAACAACAATCATTGCATCCTATAAAACAAACAAAAAAACTCATTAATTTCTCTTTAATATCTGTACTAATTAATTATGTATTTATTCATGTATGCTATAAATCATACTCTAATTTCTCTTCTTTTCTTTTTAATAAACTTATTTTTTTAAAAAAATGATAAACGGGTAGTTTTTTTATGGTAGCACAATATTTTGCTGGATTCTACATGTATGCTTTGCATTTCAAGTGACAATGAGAATATTTTCGGTCTTGTGAGTTGGTGAAATGACGATCCTTACTTTTTTTTGGCCGAATTTTAGCTTGTAACTCGTTCTGTTTTTCTTTTTATATAAAACTTTACCAAAAATAATGGACTGATAAATCCATTAGACCTGGTCATCAAATTGAAGAATAAGGATAGCGAAATCATGGTATGACAAAAATATAAGCAGATCACGAACACAAAATATCTTATAAAATTTTTTTATCAATTTCGGCGCAACGTTATTTTGAAAAACCTCGACCTGCATATTGTAAAAAAGTGTGGAACGTATATTTACTATATTATTGATTATTGTACTGTAAAAACGGTAGAGATAATAAAATTTATGTTTATTTTCTCCTTAATTTAAGGAATTGAGCTTTGATATATGACACTTACGACACTTTTCCTCCTTTTAACCATAAGCGAGCTGAAAGGACAACTAAAATGAAAAATAGACTGGTTTAACTCAAGCTCTATCTCAGCAATTACTTTCCAATGTCAAACATAGTTCTGTGATACCTCGATTATAAATCAAACTTATTCCATGCACAATTCGTATTTACATGCAGTGAGGCTCACCTTTGTTGGAAGCAAGAAAAAACAATTTAATGATATTAAACTCCGTACATTTGCTGTGAGAGTGTTGAGACAACTCCAATTGTCTCAACTTTGTCCTTGTATTTTATCCCAGTCCAAAAAAAACGTGATATTGTACTTCAAATTCATTATCAAACTCGAGAAATACTTATTAGTGTCATAGGCATGCACAGTGACTGTCCTAAACTTAAGGTATCTTTTTCTAAGACAAGCATTGACAATTGTTCTGATATTACGGTGCAAATTAGAGGGTAATTTTTTCCGTAGTTCTCGACGTCAGAACCGAAGTATGAGTAATATAAATGAAAGTTCTGTTCCCACTGGTGAGATTTAGAGCACCATTGAAAATGAAATTATAGGTATCAGTTATAAAAAGCAGGTAATCAATATCAAAATAATAAGGCATCTCGCAAACTTCCCAATTGTTTGAAAAAATTTTAATGGTATGAACGTGTTCACCAATAGATATTCTAAAAATGATTTGACTACTCTAGTTTTTTCCTCACGTAGGAACCAAGACCATTTTGGTAAATACCTATTTGATAACACTAGTCCATTCGTGACATCCAGGTCAAAGTTAAGTTTCAGAATAAAACAAGATAAAACAACAACTAATTCCATAATATATAAAACTTATTCCAGTAAAAAGCAAGGATGAGATTTATTTTATTAGATCTTCTCAAAAACTTGGATTGCAGCCTCAGCAGTTGAAGCGGCAGAAGCAGGATTTGCGCCAGTAACTAAGCGACCGTCAACTTGGGAAAAGTTGTCAAAAGGCTGAGGAGGGTTGACAAATTTAGCACCACCGGAGGCAGCTGCTTCGTCCATAAGAACAAGGTTATCTTTTTTAAGTTTATCCATAATATCCATAATTACTTCTCCCTCAACTGGGAAACCAGTGATTGTTCTACCTTCAAGGATTGATTTACCACCGTCAACCTTAATACCTGGAAGAATAGCAGGGCCATGGCATACAGCTGATACGACACCTCCCTGATCATATATTTCTCCTGCAATCTTTTGTAATCCGGAAGCTGTTGGGTAGTCATACATAGTAGAGTGGCCACCAGAGGCAAAGAAGATACCATAATCTTTAGCATTGATGTCTGATGGCTTCTTGAGTTTCTTGAAAAGCTTGACATTAAATGGATGGTCAGGGTTATTAACCACCTTTTCGGATTCCTCCTTGGTCACAAATGGCTCATCAGTTGAATGCTCGTCAATACCAGAAGTACCTGTTTCGGACGCAAGGTCGACTTCGAAGCCGTGTTTGATAAATGCTTCATATGGATGGTAGCCTTCGGTGTAAAACAAACCAGTTTTCTTTCCGTCAGGGTAAAATGGCTCGTTGTACGATGAAACAACAAGAAGAACTTTTCGTGGAAGTGCCATTTTTTTTTAATCGAGTGTTTTGTGCAGAGTAAAATGAAGAAATGGGAAAAAAGCGCGATTAATTATTCAACACGTAAATAGCATTTATAAATAAAACAATACGTCAACTTTTTTTTCTTTTAGTCTAATTCGGGCCTACCCTATTTCGTCATACAAATATAATTAATAATCAACCAAGGCTTTTTCTCAGCCTTAGCTTCGTGCTGTGGGAGATGCATATCTTTTTTATTACTACTTTATATTATTATTATTAGACAAGGGTATACTATAATGACGTTATTTTTATTTTCTTTTTCAGATGTTATCCATGCGCTTTCAAAAAGCCTTAAAACCCACGGGAGAATATAAAAACGATGGTAAACCTATAAAAAAATTGCCACAACAAACAAGCTTTGGCCACATGATAGAGTAACTATACGCTATTTGAGAGCTAAAAGGCTCTTTGTTAATAATAGAACGCGTTATTTTTTTTTCTCTGCGTTGTTAGTTACCTGTTGATTTTAAATTAAAAATTAACACAAAAAAATTGCATAAATGATCAAATGCTCGTTTTAGTTTTTTATATAGAAGTACGTAAAAGTAACGGTTCTATGGTACCAACTCCCAAGGCTATAAAGAATATTGACGTGGCTGTTGTTACTATTTTGTTTATTGTATGGTACTCTAAGGTACTCACCCATCTAGCTCCTGCCACTATTACCTTTTTGGACAACTAATTTTGAAAAGGATAATTTAATCATAGCAACATCTGCTAGAAATATGTTTAAAATTATAGCTACAACAATCTCAAGGTATAGCCTCCATTGCGTATTTACTAAAGCTTTATTGGGGATGTTCCTTGATTAAGGTTTTAGACAAAGTTTTACACCGTCGAGATCCGTTCAACAATAAAAGAGTCTCGGTCGATAACATACACCGATGGCCTGTAACTTGCAGACATTTTTCCAGAAAGATCATCAATGCTCTCTCAAGTACCCCTCTCTTCTACTACTGCCGCGATATGCCAAAATGATATTTTTTTACTCATATCAATACAATCATTTTATCGAAAATGAAGGTAGAAATACAACAAAAATGGTTGATACTTTGATGAAAAAAAAAATGGCCATCTACATGTAAGATGCTAGCGGAGCCAAAGAAGAAGTGTATGTATAAATAAACAATAATAAATAGAATTAAAATTTCAAATACATAGTAAACTTTGAATAGTTTGTAAAAGATTTATAATAAATCGTATTTCTTCACGAAGTTTATAATTACTTTTTGATAACCAAATGCAAGCCAATAACCAATAAAAAAAAATGGCTGGACTTTCCATTTTACTTGGAAAACACGTTCTGCAGGAGAAGAGAGAAAATTTTTATCCTTAAAATCAGCATATATACCTGTTTGCATCGACAATGTTCTGTGCTGATCATCTCCTTACAGAAAATTATAACAGTGTTGTGCATATAATGCTGAAAACTATCTTCATTGCAGCATTGCTATTTGAGAAATTTATTTAGTTATATAGAGCATTACAGCTTATATGTATATTTTGTGTATGTATTCATGTTATTATTTGTATGTTTTTTTGTTGGTGAAATTCAGATGCTTATATAATAAAGTTGCAGTTCTAGAACCAATGTGCATAACAGACTCCTGAAAAAAGTAAAGCTTTTGATTTTATTAAAAGAGAAATAAATTAGTACAGGCTAAAGAAAGAGAAATGTATTAACAGGGGGTGAACGAAAGAAATGAATGTCAGAGATTAGGCAGTTGCGCTGTTATGAATAGAAGGGTATTCAAAGCTTGTTTCCCAATAAGGTTTTGTAATATCATTGCATGCCAAGGCAGGAACAATCTTAAAAGTCTTTTTGAGCTCAGGAATCCATTTTTCAGTCATTTCTACAGTTGCATGATTTAATTCATGTTCGAGTACAATTGAGCCATGTGTCATATTTGCTTCTTCTTTGATCCACTTTTCGAACTTCTTGTCCACTGTTTTGGGAGATAATTTTCCACCACCTGGTGCAGGCATGTCCCAGTCCTTGGTATCGCGATCCCAGATCACTGTACGAAGACCCATTTGCCATGCAATTGAGCGAATACGGTCGTCGACATCACCCTGTGGTGGGCGCCAGCACTTGGGGGTTACACCCGTAGCTTTCAATGTCCAGTAGAGTTCTGCAACGGCCTTTTCATTGGACTGTGCTGTCATTACAGGATGGCTCCAAGTACTACATTAAGCAAAGTGACATATGTATCATAAATCTATCCTAAAGACGCAGAAAAAAATAACAACAAGAAACTTACTGAACACAAAGATAATGACCATCAGAAAGAGCACGTCGAGCAGCTGCAGGGTAGTTAGCTACATTTGATCCAATGTACTATTATATAGATAAGCATCCCTTTTAATTCAGAATGTACAGTGATAATAATAATAAGAAACACTTACAAACAATGTACTCTTCAAATTTTGCTCAGCCAAATAGTTATAAAGTTGAGGTTCGGCATACTTATTCTCTGTCTTTGCCTCTTTTTCATCATCATCATAATAATTGGAAGGACCATCGTCGTATGTAAGTCCCCATTCTCCCTTTCTAGGGCAAAAGGAGACATCCTTGGGTAAGTAGCTTACTTTTGGCTTGAGACAACCTGAAGATGTCCACCAGCAATCTGTGTCTTTTCCATCATCATATTTGGATGTGTCAAGTTTTGAATCACGAACGGAAATTTTAGGAACAAGATTCCAGTCAATAGCCTTAACAGCAGCAACGATTTCAGGATGTGCCACAGCAGGGCTAGACCATGGTTTAGGGTAGTTTGTAAGATTCAATGTTGCTCTTGAAAGGGTTTCAGAGACATTCAAGATGCCGCTGTTGTAACTATAAAGTGCATCAGGACTCACATGAAGATTTTTGAAGTGAGGGGAGACTTGTGGGGCCAAACCAGTTCTAGTAACAATGCTATTTCCAGTGGCAGTGGGGGCAGCAAAGACTTGACTAATGAATAAAGCAGCAGTAGTGATTAAGGTGATTTGCATTATGATGCTAAGTGTGTACAAATAAATGATAGAATAATCTGACCAGGAGAATAAGTCGTTCCCTTTTATACTTGTAGAATTTATTATCGTTGATTTCCTAAAAATAGATACAATAGCGTTAATGTTTCTATTTCATGCACTGAAGCTCAGACCAGAAAATAAAGAAGCACAATCGCATCTGTAATGCAAACTACAATATACCACTAATTCTATCAGCAGTTTGTCAGTGAGTTGAATTTTTACATCCTCTTTTTACTTTCTATGCATAATCTGATGTTATCACAAATAATATTTTTGTTCCGTTTATAACAAATAGAAAGGAGTATAAAAAGATGTTCAGAAAATCAAAGGTCGAAAGACAATCCAATTGCTTATTGCCAATGGTTTAACTACCGCGAGTGGTTTTCGCTCCCAAAGATGGCATCTGAATATCCAAAATAAATATTAAAATGTCATGATCAAAATAAACATCAGGAAAACTATATACTGTTTATTTCAAGAAAATGAGAAAAAAGGAGAGACCAATATATTCATGTGATATCATTTATAGAAAGCCAATCTTGAATTGATACAACGACATCTTTGGCTAAACTTATTTTTTTCTTCTTGAATATATATTTTTTTTTTTGTTTTTTTTCGAGTCTTACGTGCTTCAGATCAGTTTTAGTTTTCTTATAGTTTTGGTTATGAAAATTATTAAAAATTGGTAGAAATACAAGTAATGAGTATTAAAAATCACTGTTTATTACGTACAATCATGGTTGAATCATAACTTAAAAAGAGTACATGTAGTATTTTGAACTTTAAATAAAAATTTATTTATTTATAAAAATAGAAATACAAACAAACAAATTTCCTTATATTGAAAGAAGAAATATATTATTTGGTCAATATAAGTTACATTGAGGTTTATATTTTGTTATATAAAAAATTGTATAACTATACTGTGTTCTTCAAGAAAATGAGAAAAAATTACAAATTGATGAGAAAAAAGGAGAAAAAATTTTAAATAAATGAAAAAAACCAGGGGAATAATTGAGAAAAGAGAAATATATCATGTATGAAGAGTATATTTCAGACAGTGAGCAGATAAAGAGATAGGTAACCATGTAGCAAGGTCCATAAAGTCATATTGCACACCAATGAGAGATAGCATGGTATAAAGCAACAGAGTAACGCACCAATTTGGCATAGGTAGATTCAGTAGGTCCCATTTTTCATAATTTGTAATTTTTATACAAAGTAAATTAGTAACCCATTTCTTGTAACCCTTGATATATATATATATGCATGCACTTACGTCTTGATGGGACTACTCATTAGGTGAGCAATAGCTCACCCGGGGGTACCGTTTTACTCGACCCTAGATGACCAAGCAGCCTGACAGGAATAAGTAGACCAAAGACATGGTCGTTGTGAATCCTAAATAGCATAGTATAGTAAAATTAGCATAGAATAGTATAATAAATTAACTTGTAACTTACAAATATATTTCCTGTCGGGTTACTCTTTACAATCACCTAGGGTCACTAGGGCTATCTGATGTTTATATAGCTAGAAAAAGAATTTATATAATGACATGTCTTTAAGAAAAGTTACATAGTGTTTTGTCCCATATGCGTTTACGGTCTTTTTTACACTTAAAGACATTTTGGGTTTATACAGTCTTTTTGGTTTTGAGACCCAAAACAAATTTTTCTGCTTTCGATGTTGATGAACCTGAGGGTGTAGGTTCTAGCTCGCCAAACATATTATATTCCATTATTTTAGTATCATGCCTTGGGTTAATACCAATCTCTTCACCTCTCTTAAACCCCCTTTTTTTTCTCATCAACCTTTTCTCAATAATCATTTTCCTTTTTCTCAATAATTTGAAAATGCTTCTCAACAATTTGAAAATCTTCTCTCATTAATTTGTAATTTTTTCTAATTTTTTTGAAAAAGACAGTATATCACCGCGTCTAGTTTTTTTTATGTCGTTCGTAAATATGTTATTATAAAGCTAAACTACTTTTCTCTTTTGCATTATTTAAAATAGAATACAATGTTTAATAAGTAAAAAAAAGACAGAAAAGCATATATATATGAAACCTATGGAAAACATACTATATTTGTCTTTTGGGCCTAACCCTGGTAAGAATGAGATTGAGAGTGTTCTATTTTAGTTATCTTTGATATATTATTGAGTGATAACGTTGCTAAAAAAATATACTTATCAAATAAACCTTCTTTATTCTTTTATTTTACTTTTCTCAAGTTCTATGATTTCTTTTTAATGTTAGAATTATTTTTAAAAATGAGTAATTAAAACTAGATATTGGTCCGCGCGCGATTCATTTATATTATTAAGTCTCCTACAATAATCTATAATAAATGAGCCCGGGTTTCATCAAAGTTGTCGCTTATTCATGACGTCCAATGTTTGAATAAAATAGTGCGTGAACAATTACTAATTAAGTTTATACATTGAAAACCTGAAACAAACCATTGCCTCTACCATATTCTAACCTCACCATAGAATACTCAAATATGTTAATATGATACGTAATACACCCCATATACGACATGCTATAAAAAAAAGAAGTAAAATAACATAAAATATATCCAATGTCCAACGAAAAATTTTATAGAAATTCGACTGGCATACAACTACGATGATGGTATTAAAACTAATGAGAATGCATATAATGAAAGAAGCACTTGGATAAAATGGCAAAAAGGGGAATAAAAAGGGAGTTTGACGGTAGTGAGAAAAGAAAAGATATACTAATGGTCGTATTCAAAGTCTGTTTCTCGGTAATAGTGTATAGGATAGCTACTCTCCTTAGCTGGAAAAACATTAATCACAGACTAAATCTCATCAAACTACTTTGTAACTATTGTAATAGTTTAATTAATGGTGAATAATAACAATACCATGTCCTGTTTTTCCATTTATTTCCTCCCGACTATACCTTCTAATTTTGAGATCCATTTTTTCAGGAGGGTAACCTGAACCTCCTGGAGCTGGAATATCCCAATCACGAGTATCGCAGTCCCAAACGACAGTGCGATGTCCCATTTGTCAGGCAATAGTTCAAAGGCGATCAGCAGTATCTCCTTGAGGTGTTCTCCGACATTTTGGTGTTATATTCTTGTCCTGTATGGTAATTTGATTGGGTTGAAGCTATGATGTATTTACCTTTAAACTTTTACCAGAACGTGACAAAGCAATCCCTAGTATTACATAAACAAAGGGATTGGGAAGTATCCTTTCAAAAATAAAAATAGAGGGTGCTATGCTAGTTCTCTACCGAGTGTGATAGAGTCTACAAAGTATATCATTTAAAAGTCCAAATACACGGTAACTGGAGAAATAGCATTTATCTTATGAAAAGCGTCCTTTTTAATGCAAACACCCAATTTATTGTAAAGGCACTTCAATTTATACTTCAAAAAGTAAAAATTATAAACAAAAAGACAAAGGCAAAAGAATGATTGAATTTACTTTGAACAATATAAAATATTTATTTTATTTTTAATACTTGATTTTTTATAATATATGATGAAACAAAAGAAAGAAAAAGGTGTATGATGATGATGATATAATTTTTTTTAAAAAAAAAATAGAAATGCAAAAGGGAGCCAAGCATGTTCTAAAAATTTACAATTCCTCATCTGTGGTATAGACTACTTCACCACGCTTGCGGCGTTCCATACGTTCCTTCTTCTTCTTACGGAGCTCCTTTGAAGACAATTTTTTCTTCTTTTGAACAGCCTTGACAGTGTTACCTTGGGCATCAACCATATCCTCTTGCTCTTCTTCCTTGACAGCAGTAGTACCATTACCTGAGACCCAGTTGTGACCAGAAGGAGTCAAGCGGCCGGCATCAACCATCCAGACTTCGTTACAAAGAGCTTCAGTGAATTCACGGTTGTGAGTAACAATGACAACACCACCACCATATTCCTTGATAGCCATGGCAAGAGCACCAAGAGATTCACGATCCAAGTAATTGGTAGGTTCATCAAGCACCAACATGTGAGGCTT
The DNA here is from genome assembly GCA_024139415.1 of Backusella tarrabulga. Taxonomy (NCBI): domain Eukaryota; kingdom Fungi; phylum Mucoromycota; class Mucoromycetes; order Mucorales; family Backusellaceae; genus Backusella; species Backusella tarrabulga. Next base: position 14,873 of record VCJJ01001956.1, read on the forward strand.
GTTCCACATAGCAGCACCAATTACAAGCTTTACCTTTTGACCACCAGAAAGACCACGGATACGAGAGTGAGTAGCAAACTCAGGCTCAAGACCAACCTCATTCAAGTGATTCTCGATTTCCTTGGCAGTTAAAGGACGGTTCAAGCCCATCTTGGCAGCTTCAGCAGAATCAATCTCGGCAATCTTCTTACCAAAACCCATATCTTCAAGCTTCTGACGAGAGATCCAGGTGTTATCAACAGAAGAGCGACCAACCCAAGAGACTTCGTATTCGTAAGATTGCTTGAGCTTACGACGACCAACGAGCTCCTCAACAACACGCTTCTCACCCTCAATAACAAAAACCTGTTCCATAACCTTCTTGATAGCATCACCGTTCATACGATCATTCTTATCAAGTTCTTCACGATCTTCACCGGTAGCATAACGCCATTGGATGTATTCATTAGGAGTAGAGTCCAAGTGCTTTTCAATATGGTGGAAAGCGTGCTGAGCAACATAAGCAATACGCAAGTTAGGGTGCTTCCAGACAGAGCCAACCTCGGATTCAATTTCACCAGTTAACAACTTGATCAAGGTAGACTTACCGGCACCATTAGGACCAATGACAGCAACACGAGAGGCAAGAGAACACTGCATGGAGATATCAAGGAGCTGCTTCTTGTCAGAACCAGGGTACTGGAAGTCAACGTTCTTCATCTTCAAGATAGCACGTTCCTTGGTCTTGATACCTTCAAGCAATCCAGGTTCAGGGAAGGAGAACTTGATCTGAGAGGCTTCAAGAGAGTAGTAAGAGGCAGCACGAGGGACCTTCTTGACGAACTCGGAAAGGTTACCACCATAACGCTTCAACTTGTAGTTGGGCTCGTAGTGAATGATATCGGAACAGACATGATCCAAGAAACCAGAGTCGTGAGAAACAATAATGGAGGTGACAGTCTTCAAACCAAGGAGGTAGTTCTCCAACCAAGCAACGTTAACAACATCCAAGTGATTGGTAGGTTCATCCAACAACAAGATATCAGCGTTCATCAACATAGCACGGGCAAGAGCCAACTTCATCTTCCAACCACCAGAAAGCTCACCAATAGCCATCTTGGTAACCATAGCCTCAGAGAAACCATACTCCAAAAGAATCTTACGAACCTGCTCAGGATCCTTGGTCTCAACACCCTCAGAAGCAAGAATGAAGTCAACAAGAGGAGTATCAGCCTCAGAACCATCAATATCATGTTCAACATAAACAGTCTTGAGCTCTGAACGAGGAGGGAATCCTTCAACCTGCTCGTTGGCAATGGCACGCATAAGAGTAGACTTACCACAACCGTTAGCACCGCAAAGACCATAGCGACGACCACGCTTGAGACGGAGAGCAGTACGGTTCAACAAGATCTTGGCACCATAAGCAAGAGAGAATTCACAGTTACAGAGATCCTCGCCCTCATCATCTTCTTCCTCGGGATCTTTGGGAGTGACAGCTTCCTCACACTTATTCAAGGCACTGAAAGCAAGAGACTCGGCATCCTGGGCACTGAAGAAGGACTTGGCATAAGGAGAAAGAGCAGAGATCCAGACATCCTTGAAGAAGTTCTTGGCGACACAAAGGTTAAGAGCTACACTGTTCATGTACTGGACAACAGGAGCGAAGCGGGCATCAAGATCCTCAGGCAAAAGCTCCTTGATGGAAGTCTCAACCTTGGCTTGCTTCTGAACCTTTGTGAAAACCTCAGTAGCAGGATTACCAACACGCTGGAGAGTAGCAAGGGCCTTCTGGACAACCCCACGACACTCGGGATCAGCAACCATATCCTGGACTTTCTCAAGAGCAGGGAGCAACAGAGGCAAGAAGGGAGCAGCAACATCAGGATCATCGACAAGCTTAGACATGTTGTCAATAATCAAGGCAGCCTTACGCTTGATGGAAGTAGCACGCTCATCCAAGCCACGACTCAAGAGAGGAACCATAATGGACAAGGTAGCAGAATCAACCTCCTGGACAAAAGTGGTAGCACCAAGCAAGTGGATGGTTTCCGGGACATTTTCGGGGTGGTTGATGCAGCTAATGACAGCAGGAATAAAGCGCTCAATATCCTTATTTTCAACAAGACCGCAAATGACACCCATGGTTTCGGTGGCCTTCTTCTTGACATCGACCTTGGTCTCCCACATAGTGTCAGAAACGACCGGAATCACATCAGGGATAGCAACAAAGAACTCCTTAGGGTGCTGCTTGGTCAACATGTCCAAGAGTTCAAGAGAAAGCATCTTGGTCTGCCACTTGCAAGAGTTGCCTAGACCCTTAAGGATATAAGGAACAGTAAGAGAGCAGGCATTGGGTTTAATTTTAGTAATCAAATTTTTTGCAGCATCATGCGCAGCACCCTTGATAGCGCTTTGCTTATCAGCCTGGAAATCCAACAAGTGAACCAAAAAGGGAACAAGATAGGGTTCTGACTGACCATCCATATTGTTGTTGATAAGGGCAGTAAAAGCAGCAATAGCACCTAAACGAGTACGGGCATTCTTCTTGTTGGAGAAATCCTTTGCCATAGCATCGACGATACTATATTGTTTGAGAGAAAGGACGCCGTTGTTGTTTACGAAAGCAGCGAGTTCTTCGGCGGCAGACTCGCGTTCAGTATCGGAGGAGAGTTTGGAAAGAAGCTCCTTTGCCTTGGTAGTCTCAACCTCACTACCAGAAGAGACAACCTTGGCAGTCATCATCTTCTTGGATTGAATTTCACTCTGAGATTTATTTTGGGCAGCGGCGGTAGCTGGCATTTTTTTCTGAGTTTTTTTTTGCTTTTCTAAAAGAGAGAGAAAGGATAGAGCGAGTCAAGAGGGAGTCCCACAAAGTGTAAAGGGGAGATTTTGTAAAAAAAAGTATTACAGGAGTAAGAAAGGGTGCCGTAACATAAATCAAATGAATTGTTCCTTTTATTTGCCAACTACATTTTTTTTCTTTTTAGTGATATGCTTTGTTTACATTATGTTTTTACAATACAAACTATACAGTTTCCAGAAAAAGAAAGGCGGAGATCTAATCGAGGTCACTCTTTTCCCCTTTTTATTCTAAGCAAAGAAGGCGACAGATTTCCCTTTTTCTCGCTCTCTCTCTCTCTCTCGAATGGTAACCTCCCGTTCCTCCCGCCATTTATTTGGATGAAGGTTTTTTTATGCCTCGCACATTCCTGGTTTCAAAAATGAGATAGGGATATATACAGATTCATTAATTTCATTATCTGTTTTTTAATATATCGAGAGGCTATCTACTTAATGGTTTAGTCCCTTCACACGTGCGTCCTCAAGTTAAACAAAAAAAGCCACGTATATCAAATGGAAAATGCATTGTAAAGGTGATTTACTTCATTTTAGTGTGTCACTATGTTTTTTTTCTCCTTGAACGATTCAATTTCTTTTTTTTTTTTGTTACATGTTAATGCAGGCATTCGCAGTTACTACTAGTATATTTATTTGATACCTATCTAAAAGTATAATGAACTATTGACGTCAAAACCAATAATATCTATCGCTTCTTAGCATATACTATTTGAGTAATCGCAATAATATACAATTTGAGTGATCCTGTAAAACCAAAACCTTAAGCATAAACCAATAAAATAAAAGAGCGGTTTACTTTTTCAAGTACAAGGTTACACTAGACAGAAGGATATTTATTTTACTGAATCCTTATAAAATAAATCATGCAGCACTTTGATTACATTACTATGCATAAAAAAAGAACCAAGGCTGCGTAAGGAGTCAAAATTAACCATTTATATATTTTTGTAAATCATTTATATTATTTGAAAACATTTACCTTTATTAATAATAAAAGGGAGGTCATATTTAACTTTATTACTGAAAGAAAAAGGTCATGCTTCCATCATCAAATAACGAGCGGAGATGAAATCGTAGCAAAACAGTTTAGTGAGTTGTCAAAAAATGAATATGTTTTTCAAAGGAGGCCCTTTTTTTAAAAAAAAAAAGCTTACTCGGTACCCTTTCCAAAAAGGCAAGTCGTGTAGACAACCAACTGGAATGATCAGTTTACAGATTACAGTTTGATAAGACGGATTTTTTAGGCTCCTGAAAAGAAACAGAATGATCTACAAAAACAGATCTTGTAAATAAATAAATAAATAAAAAACATTGTGTAAATATAAACAAAAAACGGTCTTCCTTCCCTTTATAATTACTAATTTATTAAAATAGAAAATAAATTAAAATAAACTAAATACTCTTTAATAGTTTAAAGAATGGTTTACGAGCTAATCTAGCATATTTTAAGTGTTGAATATAAGCAGAATGAATCATTTATATATAGTATTAAAATATAGAGACATCGTATATTCATTACCATAATAAATGAGGAAGAAAATATCTCTCTTTTCTAGCTTATATTCATTATTGTGATTGTGACTTTAGCTCAGGATTATCAGCGCTAGCTGAGACACTAAAGGTTAAATTTCCATATATCACAAAAAAACCCTTTTATCTGCAAAAAGGAAATCATGTCCTTTTAATTAGATTTCAAATTGAACTTGGAAGGTACAGCAAAAAGTAAGCTTTTTCGATTTAAAAAAGAAAGAATAGTTGTTTTCGTATACCTTAATCCTCATTATTCTTGTTGGGCTCCTGATCCTATTAGTGTTCATATTTAAACCTCAATATCATGTTATCCAACTATCTATTCAAAAAATATTATTTATAAGGATCATGTAAGTACATGACTCTCATCACCTTGTTAATGACATTCTGTCACATATAAAACAAAAATAAGGAGATCTGAAATAGATCTATTTTTAAATCTCTATTTATGTAAGAAGAATGTAAATAGCGAGTTCAAAACAAGGTATCTACTATTTAGAATATACAGATCAATATCTCCCCTTCTTGCTGGTTTACTTTATAAATCAACTTGCTTTTTTGCGATAGTAAAAAAAAAAACATATGATAACATGTTACTGTGTTTCACTTATCATAAAAGATGTATCACTGTATTTTATGTGTTGTTCTTTTTATAGTGATGAAAAGTCGCTATCAGCATTTATTTTGAATAAAAAGTAGGCCAGAAAGCCAATGGATCTACAATAGATTAAGAAACAAAAAACGAGTTGGTTAGTGTCTTATATACAAAAGAAAATAACTTTAAAAAGCCACGTTACTTTGCTTATCATGAAAAATATTTTCTTGAAACTTTACTTTTTCTCCTGAATCTTTCTCTCTCTCTCTCTCTCTCTCTCTCTCTCTCTCTATCTATTACGAATCAAATTCTTCTATATACAGATTTTGTTTTGTTTGTTTTTACTCTAATGTTTTTTAATTAATCGAAATAGTAACAATAAAGGCATTATTATTATTATTGTTATTGTTATTGTTATTTTTAACGTATTTGAAAGGAATAAGATAAAGTACAAACAATAACAAGAAGTAAACAATTCTGTATGTCTGGATTCCAAAAATTACCATTTGCATTATTGGATTCTATTTTAATCATTTTATTCCGAGATTTACCTTTTGTTTGTTTACACAGGCAAGATTTATATTTCTATCATTATCGCTATCCCCATCTCTTTCTTTTTCTTTTCATTATCCTCTTTTTTTTTAAAAAAAAGTATACATTGTTCACTTGTTCTCTCGTTTTCAATCTACTTTATTATGGAACTCTCTTTCTTTCTTGTCAAGATATAAATGCACTTTTATTCGAAAATGGCAAAAAATAGTTTTTTGTACTATCTATGATTCCGTTGAAAGAACCTGTTATTCTACTCTTTCTCTTTTTCTCCTTTTTATTCTTGCCATGTGCTTATTAGTGTACGTCTTGAAAAAAAAGTCAGACGCCCCCTGAAATTGATTTAAGGGATCAAGCTCAGCAACCAATTGATCCATTACTGTTTTATTCAAAAAAATGAGAAAAAATTACAAATTAATGGAGAATACATTACAAATAAATGAGAAAAATGATAATAATTATTGAGAAAGGGGGCATATATCATGTGTACAGAGTATATTTCAGGCAGTGAGCAAATAGTGGTTGGTAGCCATGTAGCAACGTTCATAAAGGTATATTGTTTCCCGATGAAGAATAGCACGATGTTAAGTGATAGAGTATCGAACCGGCATGACAGAGGTAGATTCAGTAGGTCCCATTTTTCATAATTTGTAATTTTTTATACAATATTTTAAAAACCAGAACATCTGGCTCGCCAGACATACTATATTCTATTATTTTAGTATCATGACTTGGGTTAATACCAATCTCTTCACCTCTCTTAAACCCCTTTTTTTTTCTCATCAACCTTTTCTCAATAAGTGTTCTCCTTTTTCTCAATAATTTGAAAATATTTCTCAACAATTTGAAAATGTTTTCTCATTAATTTGAAATTTGTTGAAAAAGACATTACATAAAAATGACAGCCACCGCAATTTGACATATTATTTCTGGATCTAAATGAATTAAAAACAAAATACACAATAGAGATTATTATATTTTGTACAGTCACAATTGTTTGTGAAGTGTTCACTGAAAATCATATTTTTGACCCACTAGAGCATAAATGTGTAGCGGTATTGAACTTTATTGACAGATCATACGTATTAGCGATCAATCTCAATACGTATATCGCTAAACAGAGTTTTTAATGTTTTATAATGATTTTGAGAAGACCCAGAAAGAAAAGGTGTTTCCATAGTTTTAGTTGCTCAAGATTCTAGAAATCATCAAGCCCTGCTATACACAATGAAAGAAAACGAAAGGAAGGAGATGAATAGGAGGAAAAAGATAAATACAACTAGAATTGAAGGCTAGTCAAACGGAAGGAGGTGTTTGAGTAACAGGAGATTCTATTACATTCACTGTTTTCGCAACAAACATATTACCAAGACAACAGCCTCAGTTATCCAACAAACAAGAGGAAAACCTGGTCCTCGTTTCCTATTAAGGGAATTTTGTTTTAAAATTTTGATTGGTGACGCAACCAATCAACTTTTTTCTTTTCGTTCTTTTTGCCTTCTTTTCTTTCTTTCTCTTTTTTTTTAATCAATTCATCTGTTCTCCATTACGACACATCTATCTTCTGTATCTTATATTCTATCTATAAAAACACACATTAAAAATATATACTCAAGTCAATTGTCAGAAAACCAAGTTTAGTCTTAAAAATATATACTATTTATGGGGATGCTTAAGGTAGAATAATATTTTTTTTCCTTATTTTATCATTAATGCTGAGGCATGAATTTAGGGTAATTCAAGCTCGTTAGACTTTAACCAGTTGATGGCCCAAGCAACACAAGTGGCCAAACAACAAGATGCAGAGTTGTTGGAACGAGCCCGACAAAAGTTTCGTGACCAGGAGGAACGACGAAAACAAGAGGCGCGTGCAGCAAGAGAAAAAGAAGCTGCGGAAAGAGAAAGAAGATTGCAGCAGCAGCAACAGCAACAGCAGCAAAAGAAGAAGGCCGGTGTGGTGCAAGCAAAAAGAGGTTCTTCTAAAACGTCAGAACCCACCGAAAGAAAGAAGAGTATGGCAGTGGCAACAAAAGGTCGTAATGTAAATAGTAATAAACGCTTTCCCGCAGCCAGCCAACCAGCTTCCAGCTTTTTCCCTGAAAAAAAGGTTTGTTATTTTGTAACCATGGAAACGGTTGAGAAGAGACAAATTGACATTTGTTGCTTATTTACGCATACAGAAACATGTTGACATGTCCTTTGAGGAATTGATGAGAACAGCAAAGGAGCAATCATTGAACAAAGCATCATCCGCAGCCGAAAAACCAACACCCAGCAAGTCAAGGAGTGTAGAGAAACCACGTGAATCATTGTATCATAAACAACCACAACGAAAACCCGCATTCACGCCATCAGCATCCAATGATCATCAGCCATCGGCACGCGAGAGAGCAAAGTTGATGGGTGCCGATGTGCCAAAACGGGTGATGAACAGTACTAAAAAAGATAAGCGCTCCATCTCAGAGATTCAGCGTGAGCTTCGCCATTCAAGGGGAATACATTCGGATGATGAAGATAGCGGTGGTAGAAAGGACTCTCGTTTAATGTCGAATAAAAATAAGCAACCTCAAAGATACCAACATAATACTTCACCTTTACCACGCAAGAGACAGCTCTCTCCTCCTCGTCAATCACAAGCGCCAGTAAAGAGATCATCAATACCACCACCTTCAAGGGCCGCGCCTCCTGCTGGCCCTCGTCGTATGCCGTTTTCAGGAAGACCATTGGATGGACGTAGAAATGGACCTCCGCCGCAAGCAATGAACAGAAGACGATATAGAACGGAGGAAGAGGATGATGAAGAACTGGATGACTTTGTTGTTGATGATGAGGATGAGGATGGTGATTATGATAGATATTCAAGACATGACTATTCTGATGAGATTAGTAAAATATTTCGCTATGATAAAACCAGGTAATAATGATATTATATATATATATAGAGAGAGAGAGAGAGAGAGAGAGAGAGAGATGATTATATATACTAAATCGTATAATGTAGATATGCCGATGAACCTGCATTCTCTGATGATGATATGGAGGCAAATGCTAGTGATGTGTTGAGAGAGGAAAAGAGAAGGTAAAACTACATTGTTCAAATATACAAGAATATAAAATATATTAAAACATTGCAATATCATAGTGAGCGTATTGCAAGACGTGAAGACTTGATTGAAGAGCAGAAGGAATTGGAGAGATTACAAAAGAGGAAGAAGAGATCATAAACAATCATTTAATAATAATAGTAATTATAATAATAATATAAAAGAGCACACACATATACACATGCACCACAGAAAAAAAATTATATATACATTTTTCTCTTTTTTATTATTATCACAAGCTTCATGTAAATAAATAAACCAAGTATTTACTACATAAAAAACCCTCCTTATTATTGATAATCTTGTAAAAAGTGCTGTGCTTTAGAAATAACAGACTCGATCTGACTGGCCAAATGCTCCTGATTTGCAAGATAAAGTTGAAGTCTTTCCAATAACTCGACTTGTTCTTTTGACGACAAGTCATTGATAATAAGTGCCAATATCGTACCAACAGATACATTATACATCTATTTATATAACACACATGCGTTTAGATTCTCTCTCCCTCCCTCCCTCTCTCTTTTTTTTTTTTTTTTTTTTTTTTTTTTTT
>VCJJ01001956.1:24074-39243 GCA_024139415.1 Backusella tarrabulga
ATTCTATCCGTTAATCCACCATGACCAGGAATACTATGTCCAAAGTCTTTGATTTGGAATGCGCGCTTGACGGCACTTGCAAAGAAGCCACCAAAAGGTGCAATCAAGGATGCAAATGTCGCCATCACAATCGTATGTAATTGAGCGGGAGCAATCCAAACCTCTTTTACATCAATAAAAAACTATATATTTTATTAGTAAAATGGCGATTTCATAATAATGACGACATTACCAGATATTTTATCACAACGTGAGCTGAAGATGGTAACTGCCAAGGCGCTGAAGTAAACACAGGGTTCTTTGGCTCACATGAGACGTGTGACCAAGCGCTTGCTGCCAAGTCATGAACGGGACAAGCCATATAATCAAATCGCATTAATAAAGTGCAAGCCTATTCGAAAAAAAAAATGATGAGGATAATTTGCCCCTTTCTTTCGTCTCTTTTTTTTAAAAAAAATACCAAGAAGCCAAATACAATAGTGCATATGAAACCACCCACGAATCCTTCCACCGTCTTTTTCGGAGATAGTTGAATCAACGGTGTTTTACCCCAAAAGAATCCACACACATAGGCAAATGTGTCATTGCATGCCACTAATGACGCAGGTAAAACGAACCAAATCAAACCCTCCAGAATATTATCAATGATAAAGTGAGATTGCACCACAATCAGAAATATTGCCATATGTGTCCATCCAAACTGTGACATCTGTGAACGATACTGTCCTTTCTTGAGGTTCATGACGAAATAGAGAAACCCTAAAATGTTCGAGTTAGATAGTGTTACAACACCTGTCGTGCTCTTACTTACCAATAATATACAACATAAAACTAATAAATCGATGATGTGTGACAAATGGTAAGAGAAACGCATCTACCATGATGATCTTTTTAAAGTAATAAATAATAGATTCTCCATATAAGAAATAAGAAGCCGTCAAGAAATAATACCTAGTCTCTATTTTTAGTACAACCCGTTCTAAAGATTCTTCTTTTTTTACTTTTACCAACTCATGGTCTTGAACCAACGTAAATTATCTTTTGCAGAATTATAGGCGATTTGAATGACTTCCTTGTATACCAAAACGGTAATCACCATCACCAAAATAATCGAGGTGATGTAACCCGAGGCAAGGATCGCAAAGAAGATGCCAACCATAATAAGGGTGGTGACGGTGCGGACCCACCAGTTTTTCCATTTTTTATTTGGTGCTTCTGCAGCCAAAAGTGTAGGTATTGGCTCCTGTTTTTCGTCGTTGACGAGCTCTTTTTCTTCTTTTGAGGACATGATATATAAAGGGTGAAGAGAAAAAAGAGAAAAAGAAAGAAAAAAAAAGAAAATGCGTTAAATAAAAGTATATTTAAGTGACTCTTTTTTAAACAGTAGCGTTTTCAAAAAGTAAATAATAATGTAGCATTTCATCATTTTGCTCATCACTATTTTTTTTAATCATCTCAGATAATGCGAACGATTTGATTGGCTGTTTTTATGATGGTATTTTGAAGCCAAAACACTAGTAATTCGGTTGTTGCTTTTAAATATATAGTATTGGATAGAAACCAGAATCAAATATGAATTGATTTTTGGGGGATAACAAGATACAACAAGCACAAAAAAAAAGAGGATTATCATGCCTGAACAATGATGAGAGTATTACAGAAAAAGAGAAAACTGGTCATGGTACGTTTTTTTTGTGTAAATAAATAACATTGAGTATTTCTTTATAGGATCAAATGTAAAATTAGTGCGGTAGTGTTACTTTGAAAAAGATATGTATTTGTAATGTTGTTTTTATATTCTCTTCTTTTGTATATTTTAAACTTCCGCGTTTATACAAGAAAAAAAAACCTTGGAGAATTAAAATACAGTGTATACTATAAATCTTGGTGTATAAACATTTGCCACAAGTTGTGTTACAACAATATGATAGAAGTGAGATCGAATCTAGTTCATAAACAAAAGAGAAAAAACTTTTTTTTTCTTTTTGGATAAAATTAAAACGAATTAAGCTTCTTGTTTCGATTTTATTAAGAAAAAAGGTTTTATTGTGTTATTAAAAAAAATGAGAAAAATTTTTTTTGCTATTTTTTTTATTATTATATGAGTTCATTGTTTTACCTTCCGAAGTGAAAAGAGTTGAAAAATAATAATAAAAGGCGATCTTTGTTTGACAACTTTTTTTTTGTTACTTTTTATTATTTATTATTATTTTCTTTTTTTATAACAAAAAGAAACTAGATTTTGCTCTTTCGTTTCTCTCTTTTTTTTTTTCTGTTTCTGCCTTTCCCTTCCTTTCTCTCTCTCTTGTAATGAGTCTGTCTCATGTTGCTGACCTTAATGAGACTTCGATGCCTTCATCGCCCATTCCAGATTCATCAGCATTCCGAGAAGCAGCGACGACACCCAACAAAAGACAGCGAGTTGATATCTCTGAAGAGCAAGTGAAGCAAATTGTCGACATTTTGGGTTCAATGCTGATTAAAATAAAGAATGAAATTATGGACATAAAAGGTAGTTTTCAATCATGTATTAAAATAGATGACATTTTTTTTTATTTATATTTTTTTGTTAGAAAAATATGCACCTACTGCTGCTGTCAATTTTTTACTGCGTAGAATGGAAAGTTCTGATGCCATTTTAACAAATGATGTTTACTGTCTTATGACAGGTTTCATGACCGTTTATTTGGCTTTTATTGAATTATTACTTCGAGATTTATCAAACAACAACAACCATGGCAATACTAACCCACTTGAGGATTTCATGTATCTCTTTTCAGAAAACGATACTTTATTTGGAAATAACAACCCTTTCCTGTGGTATTATCTATATGCACGCACCAACACATCAATACTGGATGATTTGGATAAACAACTCTCGGTCCATTTTACTTCATTAAATCTTATTGACAGCATCTTTTCAAGGTTTTACACCGTTTATTTTTTGGGCGAGGAGTCAAATACACAGAAAAAACACCAAAAGGACCATGGCCAGTATTATACACCTCACAGCGTCATCCGATTCATGTGGGACCGGTGCCTCTTGTCATCATCCTCGTTATTACATACCGGCAATATACCACGTGTCTTTGATCCCTGCCTCGGTATTGGCTCCTTCCTCTGTGAATTCCTATCACGTCTTGTCGATGCCTGTCGTTTCAATATAGACATCTGGAACGACTCGAATAGACTCTACTCGATTCTCACCACAGAAATCCCGGAAAGCGTGTATGGCATTGAAATCGATCCATTCGCCTTTCAGCTGTGTAAGATCAACATGCTGATCCACCTCTTTCCATTTTATGAACGTCTCTTGGAATTAAACGTAGAATTGAATCAGACACCACGCATCATCCAACGCATCCGACTGTTTTGTAACGATACGTTGAGGTTGAACAAGGATTCCAATGCCTTTACCAATGATATCGACCCATTCGAGCTGGATTGTTTGTCACAATTGAGAGACTCAAGTAAATTAAAGTTCCATTATATCGTCACGAATCCACCTTATATGATCCGAAAGACAGGCTTTATTACCCAGCCAGATCCACAGCTTTATAATGAAAAGGTGCTAGGTGGAAGAGGCACACAAGCCTATCTTTATTTCATGTGGATATGTCTTCAGAGATGCGATGATAGTCATGGTCAGGTATGTTTGATCACACCAAGCCAATGGACTGTACTTGAATTTGCTAAACATTTAAGGTAAAGCATGAATCATTAGCAGATAAAAAATAAATAAAAAAAGAGGGATTGTTTTTATTTTTAAACAAAAAAAAAGAACTAACGGTAATAACATTTATTATAACATTTAATCTATTTGCTTATAGAAATTGGATTTGGTCCAATTGTAAGTTGCTTGAAATGTATGAATTCGAACCATACAAAGTGTGGCCCAAAGTACAAACTGATTCTCTGATATTCCGTGTCTGTAAGAGGAGCTGTGTCCTACCACGTACCGACAAGACGATTTATCTGCGACACACATCACCGCGCCGTATTCCATTAAAGGGGTTACTGACCTGTTATGAGAACTTTGATATCAACCAAAATAACCCAGACATCATGTTCAAATGCACATCCACAATCAACCCCATTACCACTTCTCTTTCCACCATTATACCAACCACATCGGTCCTTGATAAATTGACGGCCCTGACGGGGCATTTACCACGCATTTGCGATGGAGAGGGGAGAAGAATCAACAATTCGAATACGGCGCCTCTTGCGTGGAACAGAGGCCCCAATACAAACCCCGTTTATTCACTTGTGGTCCGCACCGAGTGGGCCATACCGACATTTGGACTCAAGGCGTGTGCGCGTTGGCTTCGACCTTGTTTTTACTGGAACGGGAAATCATCGTTGAGTGAGAGCGGTGGCGGGAAAGAAGGCAAGTTTTGGAAAGAGCGAGACGCACTCCGATTGGAGAAGAAGGAGTTTTCAGCGGCCGAAGCCTACTGGCCCTTTTGCAACCTGACAAAATCCAAGGTGCCCTATTATTCCATGATTATGGTCAATAAGGAAGATGCCGAGACGCTCCAGCGCGAGTATAATCAATGGGGAGAGCAGTCGGAGAGTGCAAGTCTATATCACTACCTACACGAAGCACGTACTGCACTGCAACCAAACAAAAAGACCCTGCTTGCCAATTGCCAATACAACAAGAGCGGAGCAGAGCACGCAGTCAAGTTGGTACACCCGATCAACTGTGGTTACTTTACACGTTCACAGCCACGCCAACGCTTCTTTCTGGACAAGAGTCGTATGGTTGTTACCAACCAATGTATTTATTTTACCATCAAACCTGAATCCAAGATCCAAGATGCAGACTTCTTTTGTGGTCTACTCAACTGCTCCCTCTTCCAATTCTTTATCAAATCCAACTGTTACTATGATCAGCAAGGGAGAATGCGGTTCTTTGGTAGACTTATGGCCAACATCCCCTACATGCCACCGGATGATAGCATGATAACGTGCTGCGTCTCGCGCTTCTCACAGGGCATCACGGCGTGTCGAACCTGGCTCTATTCCATCATCCGGCAGTCGCCCAACACAAAAGGGCTGATGGAACGTATCCGAAACAACGAATACGAACTCACAAAAGCCGAACTGGATCTCCTCAAAGATATCAATAGCATCATCGAGCCCGATAGTAGTCTCCCAGTATCGGACGAAAGTGATTTCACTTGGGTCCATGATTTTGTGCTGTCCAAGCGCGTATCGATGGATAAAGTGTTTGTCATCCTCTTAGAAACAACGTGTCTCTTTCAATTTGCAATAGATCAGCTGGTGTACTGTCTTTATAAGATCCCATTAGACCTTCAAATGGGAATTGAAGATGAATTGAATCTTAGGAATAATAGAATGAAGGAATCATCTCCCATTTTAGAAAATGATGCCAATGCCTGGAGCGAAGACATCATTGATCATGCAAAAAAACTTACTTTAATACATAATAGTTAACACTTAATGCTTTAATAAATAATGTTTATATATACACATATTTTTGTAAGATACGTATGTATGTTTTTTGTATGCATGTATGTGTGTGTGTTGTGTGTGTATAGAATGCTACGATGCTCTTTTTTTTAAGAATAAGATGGTGGTGGCTGTTGTACTACTGATGGCATATATATCAAATCATTATTATTGTTATTATTTCTAGATTGTTGTTGTTGTAAGGTATCGAATAACATGGTATCATCTGTATGTCCTCCATAAGCTGGAGGTGGCGGTAAGCTACCTTGTTTTGGTGCAAATGCTGCTTCTCTTGAATTCGCTATATGAAAATAGAATGAGTATATATAAATGAAAGCTTGGCATTATTAATCATTTACCCGCAGAGAATAAAAAGTCTACAAGATGATGATGACATTAATATATGTTATTATTATTATTATACAATAGCTTTTTCCTTTGTTACCTTGAAGACCAAAATTAACAGAGACACTACAAGGGCCAATTGACCCAATAATAGGGTATAAAGGATATTTAAAGCCAATAGATGCTTTACCCAAGTTCTATATAATATACATTTATATTTATATTATGATATGTTGATATCTCTCTCATTCTATTACTACTAACCTCTCCATTTCTCGTAAAGAACACTGTCCCACTTTGATACAAATACCCCACACCAATAACATCGCCCTGTTTGAAAGACGGTCCATAGCTTCGCCCGGAAACCGAATTACTAGCATACACTGCTCCGTTATTCGAATGATAGGCAACCGAATGACGATGCCAGCCAGGCAACCTCCAGCGAGGATATGGTTTTGTGGATAAACCAATGGCGACTCTAGCTTCGTTACTCTCGTCCTGCTGCTGTTGCAAAATCTTGACCTCCCAATAGGCAAATTCTTGCACGGGGACGGGCAGATTGGTGCAGATACTACCCTGTCCTTGATAGAAGGTAATAGTATCATCGCCATTTATAATAACGGCGTTGCTTTCTTCTTCGCTGTCTAGTGTTTCGGTCTCCTCGAATCTCCATGCTTGTACGCCCTTCTGCAGCACTTGTAAATGATTCGAGGTGTCGATGTAGCTGTTTGTATTGGGCGGGAACTTTGTTTGCCATGCTGTATTATCATTTTCTGTAATAAATATCAAGTCTTGTATAATGAAATGTTTGCTTCTTACATGTAGTGGACTCGAGCGTGTGATTATCAACAGACTCCATCAAGACATTGACAGAAGAAGAAGCTTGCTGATGCCAGGATGGGTCCATTGATGATGACTGTTGCTGCATTAGTAATGTTCGACGACGAGACTTTCTAAGCAGCCTCATTCCAATGCAACTGACAAGCACAAACAGTATAAATACGCAGACGATAACAACAGCATATACGCCTTCTGCAGCCACCGCCATTAATGATAATAAAAATTCAGGGGGAAAAGTATGAGGAAGAGCAAAAAAAAAAAAAAAAGATTTTCTTATTTTTAATAACTCCACTTTTTTTGTATTTACTTTTTTGGGTAAAAAGCATCTAAAAGTATAAAACAAATTACACTTTAAAGGTCATTCGGGATCGTCATGGAAATTCAGCGCTTTCTATATTCAAAACCTTCCTAAAGGAGAGTATGATTAGGTTTCTTTTTTGATAATTTCTATTGGCACTTTGGTCAAAAATGTTAGAAAGCATAAAGTATCATCTCACTCTGAATATAAAGTCAAAGCGACATTTATATTTAGATAAATTAAACTAATCCGTTAATGCGCTACTCGAAAAAGATAGCCAAGCGAATTCTATAGCAACAAGATGCCACCTTTTCAAAAAGCAAAATAGCCATATACTTTGAATTAGACAGGTCATCAATCTGTTATTAAAAGTAACACAAACATTTTATAATATAAAGAATCCAGATTTACTTGCCAATTGTGATAATATTCAATTCTATATTATTACATGAATATGTGGCTTTATTGTTCTTCCGGTTTATTGTGGAGCTATCGGGTTAATAAATAACAGCATTTGCCGCGGATTCAACAAACAGTTTAATATCAAATACAGCAGTGAGATCTACACACACAAAGGGCCTTTTTTTTTTCTGTGGGTAAACTTTTAACGTACTATTCAAACAAAATAATAAAAGGATATGAATCGTAATGGGGAATATACCCTCTTTATAATTTAAGTCATGGTCACCATAGTAAAAGTATGTTGAAACAAGTAGTAATAAACGCATTATTTCAGTGCATTTTATAATTTAGAAAACAAAAAAATTATTTGACATTTTCCAGAATCCCCGATTTTATAAATATTGATATGACGAACCTGATGCTACTCCTGCTTCTTTAATAATTGAATGGTATAAAAAGCATGTTGTTTGTTTTTTATCAACTAAACCATACCTTTTAAATGATTGATTCATCATCATGACAACACTCGTATCTGCGAGAGAGTCCAGACGCTATTTTTATAAAAATTGTATGACACAATGTCGTGAAGGGGATACAAAACTGCACCGGTTTTGGTATAGACAATTAACAGTAAAAAAAACCTATTCCGACAATTTAATAATAGAATACATTATGTAAATTAAAAGTAGAAACAATATTGCTATATATCTTTCATTAGAAACAATATACATATACGATATATCAATTGAGGTGGATAAAATAAAAATCTACCGTTTGAAAGAAAAGGAGAGTGAATAAGAGAAATGTAGACTTACATTCTGTATAGAAGATCATCTCATTTTAGTTTGGTAACACCTTAAAACATGTGAAATG
Organism: Backusella tarrabulga; assembly: GCA_024139415.1. Taxonomy (NCBI): domain Eukaryota; kingdom Fungi; phylum Mucoromycota; class Mucoromycetes; order Mucorales; family Backusellaceae; genus Backusella; species Backusella tarrabulga. The sequence continues at coordinate 32,311 of VCJJ01001956.1, forward strand.
GATGGTATTTTCTCTCCATCTCTTCCTTTTCTTACCTATTTAATTAAAAAATTGTTAATTAAGTTAATATATACCTCTCTTTATTATCATTAAATTAAAAATTATTTATTTTGCAATTATAGATATGTTCATTTTAGTATGATATGTCATATTATTAGATATGTATAAAAGCGGGGCATTTTAGTTCATAATCTTTTTTGATATAAACAGCAAGTACCACAAAAAAAAAAGAAAAAAAACTTATCTTGTTATCTTGCAACAGCCACTCATCAATCAAGATTAGTTGTACTTCAATGGAACTTAATTACAAAGACAATAGAAAGAAATAGAAAGTAAGAAATAAAACACTATTTTTTGGTATTTTTTTTTTCATACAAGTGATTTTATTTGGCGTGTTACATACATACAGCTTGATATTTTGTGTGGTGCAATTGTTATTAATATCAGCATCCAATGAAAATCATCAGATCTTTGCATTCAATCTTTTTTTTGTGCAAAATAACCTTTTTTATAAAGAAACCCCCCCCCACTTGTTTGATGAGAGCATCCATTTGACTTTTTACCTTTCAGCTGATGTTAAAACACCCTTGACATTATTTTATCAGATCTGCATTTAATACATATCGTTATTAGTTAAACAGCGCTCCATTGCCTCATTCTACTAGATTCATCTGGTTAAAAAGAATATGTATAGAAAGGGGGATTACTACCATTTCTTTTTCAAATAAATCAAAGACTTTCTTTCTTTCCCGCCTTTCTTGCCCTCTCTTCCTTTCTCTCATCCCTGTTAAAATAATACGTCTATCTTCAATTGTATGACAAAAACCATAAACTATCATAATTAGTCTTCTCTTTTTCTGCGTGCTTGTATTCAAGCATATGATTAATTATTTTATGGAATTCATGCAAATAGAATAGCATATCGTGTACAATGAAAAAAAAATTATTCATACACCTTTGGGTATTACAGCTCTTACTAAAACAATCATAATGATAACATAACACGTTATCTTGGTCAATTACTTTATACAATGAATAGTAAAGGATTTAAGAAAAGTGAAATTGTTTACAAACAAAGAAATCGCAGCATATCCAAAGAGAATTCACCTTGTATTTTTTCCCTTTTTTCATTATATAATTTTATGGTCCTACATTGTGTTTATCATATGATACAGGTACAAAGTAGCACATAATTTGTTGGTCATACAACAAAACTCGATTTCTTTCAGGATAGAGGATAGTCTTTTTTTTGTTTGGTTAACATGTATGATACCAAAAAAAAAAACTCTCCGATTATTAACAACAGTAACACCTCCATAGCGTCGATCCAAAAAAAAAGAGTTATTTATTTATACAAAAGAAAAAAAAGTAATTTAAAAATGAACAAAAGGGCGAATGGAATCACCAATAGGGCCAAGCGTATGCTGAACCTGCTGGTGTTCCTGTTTTGATGAGGGAATAAAAGGATGATTTTGGAGCAATTCGATATTAGATTTAAATGAGGATGATGTGGGTGGTGGTAAAATGAAAGAGTCGAATTTATAGTTGTTGGCAAATGGATCAGGTCTCTTTTGCAAGATATCAAGATCGAGACCTGTAGAGAAAGGTGAATACCAGCTTCTTCTTTTTCTTCGAATGAGTGGCTCACACTCATCCTCGCTTGTGATGGGGGTTAGCGAGTTCATATCAACTGAACTGTCTTCATCTTCAGGTGATGTGGTAGAATTCATATCATCGCTAGCAGTGTCGTGATCCTGATAAATGTCATCAATGTTGTCTTTATCATCATTTTCAGTGTCATTGATTTTATCGTCATAAGTAATAGTACAATGAATATCGTCATTGATGCTGTCGTCATTACTGTTATCAGCATCATCTTGGTGCTTCATTGCCGCATTCATCTCGTCTTTTTCATCGTCTTCATATTTATCTGATGAAACTACTGTTTCGAAAACAGCCCTATGTACATTGCAAGATTTATTATGCTTCTTCTTTCTAATTTCTCCAACACTAATCCAGATATTATTGTCATTGTCATCATCATCCGATTCAAGCTCAGGTGTTTTTACAGGCGAGTAGGAACGTCTTGGTTTTGAATGACGTTGTTGCTCCGTGCTGGATGATTTGGGGTGGTGTTGCTTGTTCTTTGTCTTCTTTCGTCTGTGTTGTTTAGTATTGGGTTTTACAGGTTCTTCTGTGTATTTCTCTTCTTGGTAGAATAGGTCAGGGTCATCATCGTTGCTGTTGCTGTTGTTATCCTTTTTCTTCTATTCAAAAAAAAATTAGTCTATATTTATCAAGAGGAAAGAGAAAGAAAAAAAGTACCTTGTGGAAAGTATAGAGTGCATAAATGAGTAGTATGGCACACCAAACCAGGGGTGATTGACGTAATCTCGAAAAGAAGTTTACACGCTTCAATATAGTAAGTTGAGGCAATTTACTCGAACAGTGGTGATGGTATATAGATACTGTCGAGGATGCTGTTACTCGTGATAAAGAGGATTGGGAAGAAAGAGGCTGGATGGTAGGATGGCACCAGGACATAATATTTGAATAAATAAATACCAAAAAGATATAAACGAGTGAAAATAAAATCAATAGAACCGGTGATAACACCACAAGTGATGTTATCTTTAATCCTCGAGAAGATGAACGTACTTTCATGAAGGAAAGTGCTGTGTGAGGGGGTGGGATTTTAGGGAATGGAAAAAAAATTGAAAAGAAAGGGAAAGAAATATAGAGAAAAAGAATGTGTACACAAAAAAAGTTTTTTCTAGCTTTTTTTAAAAAAAGATGGGGGGAAAGGAAGAACATTTATGTGGTTTTAATTGGTTAATCTGTAATTAAAAAAATATCGTTATTTTGGGTCCAAATAGACGCTTAAACTCTACTTCATTGGATGAACTAAACGGCCGATGGTGGCACTGATCTTTTCTACCATATTTGAAGTTTATTTTGTCATGGCTGCATTTACTATTTTCCTTCTCCACAAGTACAAAAGTTTAATCAGACATAATCAAGTACTATTGCTCTATCAACTAAATAAAAACCTTTCATCAAAGTATAAATTGTAATTACTTTCCTTTCAGAAAAAAAAATTAAAAAAACGATATGTAACATGAATGATGTAATGCCAAAAAAACCCCACTGTAGGATGGACTAATAGCAGGGGCTGGAACTAAAAAAAATGAAATAGATGATTTGATAAATCTGTTATTTTTAGCATGAATATTCATTTCGAATCTATTTTATGTAAAGGAGGAATTTACCGTTTTCTATTAACTTTCTTAAGACAATTTTTATCAAGTTTTAATTTGAAGTCTAACATTATCAATACAAGGTTTTTCTTTGTACTCTTTGCTGTAAAGGGTATTTCGTTCTTCCGGATGGTTATTTCTTTAATTGGAGAAGGGCTTTTTTTGTGCTTCTTAACGGGAAATAGGATATCATATTGCTGAATTGTACTTTATACAAACCTCAAGCTGAGACTTTACCTTTCGATCGACTATCCAAAAAACAAAGAAAAGATAAACTTTTCCGGGTCGCTTTGACTATCATTTCTGCTACAAACGATGCTTCGGGCATGAATTCTGAATATTGTGATATTGCAACCAGTTATTCTTTCATTTACTAAATAATATGCTACGGAAAAGCTCTTAAAAGAAACATGAAAAGATACCCATAGTCTGTGCAATCTTTTTACACCATTTATGAATCATTTTAAATAGAATTAGAATTAAAAAATACATTAAAGACAAAAGAAAGCTTTACAAGGGATACCCTCTCTTTACAAGATCAATGCTTCTGAAATGAATTTTTTTGTGGTCGTTATCATGAACTGTATAGAAAAATCGACAAGTTTGACGAAACTTGGCTATTTTCTTTGGCTTTCGCATAGTAGATCGACTAGAACTTGATCTGAAATTTAAACAGATATACATACACCTTTTATCGATATTTAAAAAAAATGACACTTTTGGCTTGGAACTAGCATGTGACAGATCCAAAACTGTGAAAAGACAGGTTTTATGGTAAAAAATTATATATCTTATTTGAATATACAGAGACTTCTAAACTTCTGGGTCCGCAGTAAATGATTTCTGAATCAGCGACGATTTTATTCACCAAACCCTGGCTTATTGATTGCAGCTTATAGTTAATTATTGTAAATTGAAACATTGATCATCATCCTTTCTGTCAGCCAAAGTCACTGTCTTTGAAATTCATTTGGGGGCAGACCTAATGAAAGTGAGATTACTCACATGCATTATGAATGTTACGATTTTTTTAAAAAAATCTTTCTCGATTAAACTTGACGGAAATGGGTTGAAACAGTGCGAGCTTTATGCAAAATAATCTGAGAGCAACGATTAATATATATATTAATCTATTTATATCCAATATCAAAGACAATCGATGGCAAGCAATTTATAAAACTTAAATTTCTGGTTGTAGCTGTTTTCGATATGTCAGATAAATGATGGTGTTTTTGTCAGATACAGTAAGTCATTTACTTGAAAGGCCCTTAATTTATTTCCATATAATCTTTGTTTTTACTTCTTTTCTCTAATAAGAAACAATTAATCGTGAAATGAATTTTCAACTTTTCTAATACCATTTTGTCATTTTTCATATCAATGAAAAAAAAAAGGCCGCCAAATATTGTCATAAAGAGAAGGAGCACCAGCTACATTAAAGTAAGAAAGGTATTTATATTGTTAATTTAGGTAAACGCATGGAATAGATTTGCATACTCTATTTTGAACAGAATAGTCCAATAATTTAATATTTATTCTAACTCTATATCTCTTTCCCATTTAAATTGGTCAGAAACTGTTTCAACTGCAGCATTTAAAAAGTATTAGAGCTATTTATTTTTAAGCATGATATATAGACACTTATCAAAAAAAAGTCATTTAACAACTATGGTTTTTCAATCAAAAATTTTAAATTGAAACTTCATACTTGATAAAGCTTCCGGCGCACATGCACCTCCATCATGTTGACACAATAGCAACTTTATCTGTAACTAATTTCTCGGGAAAAGTTAATCTGCCATTTACTAACGAAAGGATACGTTTTACTTGTTTAGGCATCTGACGTGAATAATGGCCCGTGTGTATGTCTATGGACGGACGGTGTTACATGGAAAAGGCAACTTAACTGGGTCAAAGCGTCCAACTTCTTTTCGCGTAAGTAACATTAGTAATAAAAAGATTTTAAAATGTTATCTGATATTTATTTATTTATTTATTTATTACCAAATACATAGCTTCATTAAAAGGGAAAACACCAGAAAGAAAGAACTTATTCTCACATTATTAAACCGTCTTTTTTTAAATATAGAAACTATTCAAGAATGCTAATAGCACCTTTAACATACTTTACTTTGGTGAGTCTATTTGGTTATTATATTTTCTCTGGAATTGTATTCCTTAATATGACTTATTTTCTTCTTTGGCCTAATTCAAAAGAAATAAACATAATATGTGTGCTTTTTTTTAGCACCTACATACCTACGCAAGACAGCCATATGTGACGAATTCTCTTTTAATCAAAACATGTAATAAACAAGACTTGGAATCATTGAAAAAACACCCAATGGAATGATCTTCCATATTAATTATAATAGTAAAGATAGAGACACACCCATAAGCTAAAACATTATACATATTCCAGGGAAATATAAAAGATTGTGAATATTCTATCTTAGAGCATGTTCATTGATGATAAACAGCACCATCATCACTGAAAAATAGGAAGACCAATACATATTATTACGAAGAAGAAAACATGTTGGTACAATGCGTTTACTGAGATTTTAATAATAATAAAAGTTGTTATCAGTTTGGCTTTACTGATTTGATCTTGAAGATTCCCATCAAAAATACATTACCTAGAGTAGCCACCTTTAAGCCCACTATATCTCCTCCAATTTGCTTAAAAAGATATAATACATACAATTTTTTCCCTTTAACCTTTCAATGCCATGAGAGTATAGACTCAATTGTGGTTGTTTACTGAAAACCTTATTTATCATTAGCTATACGTATATTACCATTTGCTCTTTAACTGACGAAATCGGATTTAAAACGCCGTTACTTTTTTTTTTTTGTAAAATTCAGGCACCACTAAAATTAAATCACCTTCACCGATGTTCATCTATTCTCTAAAGAGATGTAAAAAGGACATACAAAAATAACGAGAAAACATTTAAAAAAAAATAGCATTTCTCATTTGTTCCTTTATTATGATCGACTCTTGCATGAGATGCATGCTTAAAAAAAGGGGGGAGCTCCAACATGTGCATAAATGTATTCTATATATGGGTTGAAACAATTTTCCATATATGGAATAAAAAGTATATAAGCTTTTTTTTGCAAAAGTCAAAACTTTGAAGTTTTTGGATACGACTTGTGTAACAAATAACCTTTAACAAAAAGGGTTTCTTTAGCTGCATTTCTCTCATTATAATATATTAGAATTTAATGATAGAATACCTTTTATTAAATAAACCAATTTACTTTCCAAACCACAAATAAAGTAGCATTGTTTTTTAACGTGAGGTTCTTGTGATGTGATTTAAAAAAATGACAGGTACAGATTTATAGATCCATTAAAGACGTTGCTATAAAGAATATAAGTGTCTTTTTCTTTTTTAAAAAAGAAGAAGAAGAAGAAGAAGAAGAAGAAAACGATTAAATGAACTTTGAGTCGTTATTTTTTTTTAGAAAAAAAATAAAGCGATCGCTATTGTTATTGGTTTCTAATTACATAATTAACCCGAAAGCGGCTCATTGGCTTTTTGGGATTGTTACAAATCTTATATGATTATAGAAGGTGGGGTTTTTTTTAGTATTGTAATCATTCATAATAAATTGATATAATAATGAATGAAGAGATATGCTTGTAGTTTATGTCTGAAAAAAAAAA
>VCJJ01001956.1:49223-59852 GCA_024139415.1 Backusella tarrabulga
GCTGCTGGTGTAACTGTTGCTGTGTTGAGAATGGTATCGTATATGGAAGTTGGGTATTCGTTAAGACGGGTGCAGAAAATTGATTGTTTCGCACGGCCATTGCATGCAAATGACGAGAGAAACCTGGTACCGCACCTGCTGCTGCCGGGAAGGCAATGGGTAGCATATTGGAAAAATCTGGTGGTGTAGAATTGGATAGAGTGTGTCTTCTTGGGTTTACAATGTAAGGTCTGGGAGTGGGTGTTCTATTTGGACGTTGGGATGGCACCACAAACTCACCCGTGGATGAGGCACTGCGTCTTAGACCTTGTTTTCGCGAAAGAGACGTTGTTCGGCGTGGGGTGACGGGAGGGTACATGAGACTGACACCACCTCCGCTTCCACTTCCGCTATAGGTATCTGCACTTGAAGATGACGCTCCAAACTGACTTGTCGTAGGTGAAGAAGGTTGTGAATAACTAGACAGTCCTGACTGAGTCTGTACATGGGGTTGCACTTGCTGATGCATATAAGGCGGCTGATACATTGTCCCGAGAGATGGGGCAGATAATCTATTACTGGCATAATGTGATCTTGATTGTGAATGCATACGATGCTGATTCAGTTCAGGCACAAACACACTTGATGATTGAATCACCAACGGTACATCAGACAAAGGGAATTGAGATGAGGATCTTGACAACCTTTTTCGTGATTTCTGACTTGAAACACTTGGGCTATGTGGCGAGTGAAGCTGAGGCATCAATGGCGAAGATCGAGTTGACGATGTATTGGAAGGGGACACCACCTGGAACTCTGGTTTATCAGACCAATGGTAACAAGGATCAGTCAAAGGAGGAGGTGAGTTATCTGCCTCTAATTCGGTAACTGGGGACTGTCTAATAAATGCCTGAAGCACAGCAGTACTCTGATTTAGTTTGTCTGAAAGCGCCTCATCGATGCATTGACTTGCATGATCCATGACCGTAGATCTTTGTACGGTGATGGCCGCTGTCAAAAAATATATCATCTGCTGGACACTTCTTACCAACCCCATTAAACCTTCTGTCCCCCGTGATTGCACAAGATGATGTATTATATCAGTAATCATACACGATGAGTTGTAGCATTTGGTCAGATATTGAGACTGCGCAAGGCTTCCATCGCTGTTAATACACTCCATTGCGTAAGGGCGGTATAAAAGAATCACCGAAGAATGGTATACTAAATGGTAATAGGAAGTTGCAATATCATTCTCCAAAAGTCCCGGTATATTTGCCCCAACATCTTGCAAGCGTTTCTCCACTTGAGCAAATGATGTTTCCATTCTCCAGTTTTCGTCTTTTCCATTGTATTTCTTGCGAACAAATTGAAGGACAGCACCTAGTACATGTATCACTTTGGATAGCCAATAAAAATTTAAGACAGCATTAGAATCGTTTGCGGGTTCGTCTGCTAGAACGTGCGGGTATTCAACGGTGCACTGTTCGTCTTTAAAACAGGGTTCTAAGCCTTGCTCCGTGCTAAAAGAAGAAATAATTTGTTATTATTACATGTTTATTCGTTTTTCTGTACCTTAGCATCATTTTACCTCATTAAAATTTCAAAAGCATAAACAACCCAAAATGTTCTTCTTTGCAACTCTGCGTAAATTGAGTCATTTTCTGTTGCCTTTGTACCTTTAGAAATCTCATGAGAGAGACCAAGATCCTTTGAGACCTGAATAGCCAATTGCAGCATGACTTTTGTTCTCCAAAAAAAGCCTGGTCTATGCAAAAACTCATGGTATTTCACCAGCAACATTAAAGCCTGGACAGTAGATAATCTCGGAGCATCGGCGCACTTGTCAATTAGACTGACGGCCGTCTTGTAAAACGACCAGCCTGGAGGATCCACATTGCTACTTGAGCTATTACTGTTATTTTGATTATGCTGAAGCCAATGGGAAGCGACGGCATACATTGCATTGAGTAACAAGGCGGGTGGCTTGGAGGTTTGAAGAGTATATTCAAAGGTATCACGATGTAAAAAAGGAATAAAAGGGTGTATATTTTCAAAATAAGATTGAATGAGATCAAATCTAATGGTAATCGAGGGTAAATCTAGTGGTTGTTGGGGATTTGAATTCAAGATTGTGGAATAAATTGGCTCTACACGATCTAATCGTGCAGGGTAATCAGGTATATATAATGCTTGCCCAACCAACGTAACATCCAAACGTGAATTGTTGTTGTTGTTGATTGAATCTTCAGTGTGTTCTATAAATGTAATTATCGATTGGTATTTTTATTAAAAACAATAATAATGTATTATACCATCTTGCTTGTAAAGCAATGCATTTTTCTTATCGAGATCTGACAGTTCCAAAACGTCAAGTATTCTTTCGATTGCTTTTAATCTCGATTCGAATGGTTCTATGTATTGTTTTGGTGGGCCACGTTTGGGGGTAACATTTGAAAAGATGCATTCGTTGGATGACTTTTGGCACCTTGCACAAGGCTGTGCACCATCACAGCGCACCTACAACATCAGATAAGCAGTAAGTAAAGAGCAATCAAGTAAATGATGCAATCAAGTGAGAAAGTAAATAAACACAACGTGTGTGTGTGTGTAATCCAAGATAATTATAATTATACTTTTTTATATATGCAATTGTTGACTGTGAAAAACCTCAATCGTGTTGACAGGCAAGAGAAAAATAGTAATAATAGTAATAAAATAATAATAATAACAATAATAACAATAAAAAGTAATGGCAAAAAACTCACTTTTCTTTTTCTACATTCATCACAAGCTCGGCTTACTTTGTTTCGTTTGATTCCACTACTCGACAATCGGTTCTTTCGTTCCGGTAATTCAGTTGTAGTTGTCGATGAGTCGTCCATTCTGGCATTGTCCTCTAACTCGAACGCCCTATTTTTTGTTTTTATTGTTCTACTTGCTCTTTTTCGTTTCTGATAAAAAAATTAAAAAAAATAAATAGTAAATATTTTTTTATAAAATAATAAATAAATATGAACCAAGAAAAGAAAATAGTGAAAAAATTACTTTTTCAAAAAGAAAACCACCTTTTCTGTACAAAAAATAACAGTCTGTTTCAGGCTGAGTTATTTGTCCACTTGTGCAAAAAAAAAAGTCTTTTTTTTTATCTGCTTTGTGTGGGCACGTGCCATTTGCAAAAAAAATCCATGCATGGAATTAATGACTTTTGACTGTGGTGCATTTCATTTCGCTTTTTAATAACAAAAAAAGACAAGGTTTGTTGCTGTGGCTGACGAGAATAGCAAAATTTCCTCCGATCTTCCGTGATTGAGAAGTTCATGTCTTTCCAATCAGATTTTTCGCTTTGAAAAGGGGGTGTTTTTTTAAAAATAAAAAAAAGTGTCGTGACGTAGGCTTTTCTGAAATTCAACTTTTTTTAAAAGGAAAATGATGCTCCCTTTCGCGTTTCAAAAATAACAAGGTATTGGATAGGATGAAAGATAACGTAGATCATTTAAGATCTTGACGAATTTAGCGTAACTGGTGGACATTGAAAAAATAATAAAAGGATCGCTAAGGGTACAAAAATAGTGGCTCGTGAGTCTTCCTCTTTTTGTAAAGCTGATGCTAATAAACTGGATTTCAATCATTTTATATTTAATCGCAAGTTACTTTTTTATTTATAGTGATAAGGATATTCAATAATCTTTGCTCGAAATAAGACAGCAATACTATTTCATCAAAAAACGGATCTACCATACAATCAAATGTATTTTTTAGTGCTTCCATCATAAAAGAACCCGCCATCAAGACGTCAGGTAACACCAAAAAATCCAAAAAACTGGGCCGCTCTATCCTCAGTTTTCTAAACACACAACAATTGAATGCTCCTTTTTGTTTATTTTTTTTGTGTTCAAGACTAAGTTTTATTTGGAAACACAAATAAAAATGGAAACAAAGGTGCATGGCATCATCGATAGCAAGACTTTCGCATTGGATGACCAGTTTTGAGGCGCATTGCGGTCATTTTATGTGGAAGTTTCTGATACTATGATTAGAAATGCCACGAAGTAGCGCTCCAATCCAAATCTAATAATAATAATCCTCTTGTTTCTACATTGTTTCTTATTTTAAAAAAGTGCTCCTATTAAGAGAGAGAAAATCAAGACATATACTACAATAACAGCATAATATATTATGAAAAAGTGCAGACTTGATGCTCGACAATGAGCACATTACAAATCCAAAGGAAGGTCCCAGAAAGATTGACTTATTTACAACACACACTCGATCCATTTGAACAGCGCAGAACTGTCCAATTCAGATGCTCTCCAAGTCAAGGGTTATGAGGTGTAAATGCATACTTCTATGATGGCCTTCATATCAATATATATAAAGGAATAAAATATTTTTTAACCACTGTCTATGCTATCATGGTTATACTTTTGACAAAGATAAAAAGCAAATGTACTTGCTCCATTCTTTGACAGCATAAAAGACGTCACGCGTGACGTCTTTCCAGGACATTTTGGAATCGAAAGGGACCCCCTCGACACCAAACTTTTTTTTTTTTGACAACCTATAAAAAAAGGACTTCTTCCACAAAAAAAACCTTCCACACATCATGTCCTTGTTTGCAAAGAGTCTTTTTGCCTCAAAGTCTCATTTGGGTTTAGCACCTGCACGTTCATTAGTATCTTGTCTTCACACCAGTGCATTTAGCGCCCAAGCAGCCCCTGCATGGAGTCCTGAATCTGTGCGTACAGGTGTGATTGCCAAAAAAAAGGGAATGACCTCTGTATGGAGTGAATCCGGTGTGCGTATGCCTGTTACTATTTTGCAGGTAATGACTGTCAATATAGGAGAAGGAGGAGAGACTAATCGTTTTTTATTAGTTGGAAAATGTCATTGTCACCGATGTCCGCTCCGATGAAAAGCATGGTTATACCGCATTACAAGTGGGCTGTACCGAAAAGAAAGAAAAGAGCGCAACAAAACCAATGATTGGACAGTTTAAATCACTGGGTGTTGAACTTCGCCAGAAATTATACGAGTTTAAGGTGACAAAGGATGCAGTTTTGCCTATTGGAACTGAATTGACAGCTGAACACTTTCTTACCGGACAATATGTAGATGTGACAGCACCTTGGTAAGGAAATACTTTTAGAGAAGGGAAGATAATGTATTAACATTATCACAGTATTGGTAAAGGTTTTGCTGGTGTAATGAAAAGATGGAATTTCAAGGGTCTTCCTGCCTCCCATGGTGTGTCTTTAACACATCGTTCTGGTGGTTCCACAGGTCAACGCAAGGTAAACAGATGAAATAATAATAGGAAAATGGAAATGTGTGAATAACCTGTAACTATCTTGTAGTGGCCTAGTAAAGTCTTCAAGGGCAAGAAGATGGCTGGTCGTCTTGGTGGTGAAAGTGCCACTGTACAAAACTTACAGATTGTCAAGATCGATCCCGAATTGAATGTGGTCTATGTAAAGGGCTCTGTTCCTGGCTTTGATGACCAATTTGTTAAAATCAAGGATGCTGTCAAATTACGTGGTGAAAAGTTATTCCCAACCATCCCTCCTCCTTTCCCAACTGTGAATAAGCAACAATAATATTATCTTTTACTTTTTTGTTAAATAAACTTTATATAAATACAATATATTTATTTGATACATAAAGCATTGGGGGGAGAGGCTACGCCCCTTTCCTTATTTAAAGGTGCGCTTGTAAAGAAGAAGGTGTACACCTTATCCTTGTCGCAATCCTCTGCTAGTTTCTCCAAGAAGAACATTTCACCAATGGGCATTCCCCAACCGCCAAGGAACATAGCATCTATAAAGAAAGAAAATATAAGTATATGAATACATATGAATACAGCTATTACTACTACTTACGGCATGACGTATTCCAATCCTTTGGAGGATAAGCCTCAAATGGGAAATTATCAGAGCCCACTGCCGCAAAATGATGGTTCCAAATCCACTCAAATGTCTCATCACACGCCTTGACACCAGCACACACGGGGTTCTCGGGATCCTTGATCAATTCCTTTAGTTGGGCATCCGAATAGCCAAGATAGGCACCCATCCAACCCACACGCACAAGCAGGATATCGCCGTGCTCAAACGTGACATTCTGTTCCTGTGCCACCTGCTCAAGCTCCTGCACGGTAATCTCGATGCGCTCAAAGGGGTCAAAGTCGGGTCTATGCTTCAATGCCCATCGACCATAGTCGAGGAGAACGCCACGACCGGCAATGCCGCGACGGGCTGCGTGGTGGATACCGAGACGGCTACTGGATTGGGGTGTATCGAGCAAGATCTCCTCGGCCTTAACACCGTTATAGAAGAGTCCCGACTTGAAATGACAGACGTGGCGAAGACCGTCCCACTGCGAGGAGGATTGGGTGTTGTAGTTGTCGTAGACATCGTCAAAGATCTTGTGGTCGGCGCGTCTGGGCTTTACGTGGTGGTGGCCTCCGGAACGTCCAAAGAGAACGGGATTGGGCATCTCGAGATTCCAGTTGAGTGGAAAAACATCACCTTTAATGATGCATTTACTTGCCTATTGTATATAATAAATATTTATCCATATCCATATATACATACCATTCTTTTACTTTACATTTGCAACTCGTTCTTTTGTTAATAGATTTAATGTTCCAAGATTATCATCCTCTCCCCAAAGTCCCCAGGCTGTCTTTGCAGGATATTTGGGATCAACGGGTAATTGGTCATAGCTAGGAAGGTCTTTGGTCATTTTGTTATTTATGAAATGAAATAGGGAAAATAGAATAAAGAAAAGAAGAGAGTAATTAAATGACGCAATTATTTATACTCAAGCCCCTTAATGGAGCGTGAGAAGCCAGAAAAAAAAATATCGGCTCATTGTTTTTATTCCTTCCTTTTGTGATTCTGCTTACAAGTTTCATTTCAAAACAATGAACTAACAATAACGATAAGAGATACTTTTACGCTATCTTTACTTTATTTCGAAACGAATTTTAACGAGTTTTTTTTTTTTAATTTTAGTTTTTTACTCACCGTACACGCGTCTTACTAACGCTCAAAGAATGTGTGAAATAACTTTTTAGTCACTAAAATTTTTAGCATTACTTTGATCGAGTGAATTTTTAAAATCAAGTCGACTTGATTTTTTGTTTTTTCTCGGAAGAAATACACATTACTACTTGAGTTTATACCAGCATCATCTATGTATACTTCTTTCTTTATTTTTAAAAAGTATCTTGAGTATTGAGTCTGCTTAAAATAATGGCAGAAAAAATATAGAATAAAGTTTTCTGTGAAACTGTTACAATTTTTTTTTTCTTTAAAAAAAAGTAAGAAAAGAGTCTTTTGATGCATCTGGGTAACCAATGGAATGTTTCGCCCGGTAAATTAGACAGATCAAAGTCATTTTACAAGCACTTTCTCTTTGAATATATGAATAACAAACGAAATTAAAATAATGCAACACTCTTTATTCATTTACATATAATTTACCTATTTTTGTACCATTTATGATACTTGCATTATTCTCTTCTGCTTGATGATGCGTTATGTTTGTGATACCTCAAATAAACGATGCATGACCGAAAAGTTCTTTGATATTGATGCAATTATAATAATCGGTCCGTGTCATCTTTGTTATATAAATTTAGTGAATGAAATAAAAAAGTAATTGAATTTATCAAAGTGATTAATATCAAGTTAAACATGTTATCTACAAAAAAGATAGACAACACGTTTATAGAGTTCATTACAATCATATCCACTTGTTTATAATAAAAATAAATGCCAGACACATCCATTTATGATCTACAAGAATAATGTTTCACATTTACACACAAACATGAGGAAATGTGATAATTTAATTAAAGAGTATATATTCAATCAACTAGAGCGTCTAGATAATTAGGGTAACAGCTTTGTTCTGGATCAAAATCTATATAGACGTCATGTTAGTGATGATGATGATAATAATGATAATGATAAACATAAAAACTGCTTTTTACCAAAATTAACACTAGGATCACAAGTGCACTTTGACCTGTATTTTTGCTCAGTGGGACAATGAGTAAGTGTTGTATGTCGATAGCCGACATCATTAAAGAAATGAAACTCGTCCCTTTTTAATAAAAGGGAA
The DNA here is from genome assembly GCA_024139415.1 of Backusella tarrabulga. Taxonomy (NCBI): domain Eukaryota; kingdom Fungi; phylum Mucoromycota; class Mucoromycetes; order Mucorales; family Backusellaceae; genus Backusella; species Backusella tarrabulga. Next base: position 57,333 of record VCJJ01001956.1, read on the forward strand.
GCAGCAATAGAATGAACCGGTGCGTCACCCCATCTATCATAAATAAGTTGGATATGTGTATACATAGTTGTGTGTGATATTCAAACCTTTCGTAATAAAAGCCACCAGATCTATCAAGATAATCAAATAATGAGAGATATTCCTTTGATCTCCAAAGTGCCAAATCACCAATTTCGAAATTGGACCAGAAATGACAAGTATTGTACGTCTTTCCGCTGTCACTGGTGACAAAACGTATCAGGTTGTCTTTTGGTAATGAGCTGGTCATTTTAGGATGATCTCTTTGAAACTTGAGCACTGTATCCCATAGGCTTGGCACGGATTCAATGTGCTCGTTGTATGCAATATTAAACCCTAAAATAGTTGTATTTCATCAGTGCACATGTAATGTAAATATTTACTTGTAATGTATATTTACCATATTTTTTCTTGTTGTCCTTCATGTATCTAAATACGTCATAATCAATCTTGCAATAATAATCGACATAGGGCTCTAATCTCCAATAATATTCATATTCATCTAATAAGGGGTGTCTAAAGAAGTAACCACTTTGAAACCTATAGCACTTGTGAGTGTTGAAATGGTTAAAACACGAGCGTGTATATGTTACCTGCACATATGCCTATAAGATTCACTCAAGGCATAAGGAACACCCTGTAGCTCGAGCTCTAGTCTCTTTTCAGCCGCCAAGGTCTGGTTGATAAAAGAAGGGTAGCCCCACATGGATGCATTGACCAAGCCATACTTGACAGTAGCCTGTGTGACCAGAGATATGTTCTGCTTGAAATGATCAGTAAATGCCTCGTTGTTTAAAAAGACATAGTCGTAGCGATAGTCCTTGTTGAACTTGTCTTCTATTTGGCTAATGGTCGACATGATGCCGGCAAGCTCATTGTTTCGAATGAGAATGACGAAACAGGCCTTGACTTTGTTGTCTAGTTTTTCGTGCTGTGCAGCTATTCTATTGATGTTGTTTGCTCTGGTGAATATGGAATAAGTGACGATTAAAGTAAATATGGTCAATGAAAGTGCAAATATCTTTCTTGACAACATTTGATAATAATGAGTGGTAAATAGCTGAAAGAGAGACTGAAACCAGTTTTTTTTTATTTTTATTTATTTATGTGTACAGTAATGGTACAAATGACATAATATAAATACAGAAAAACACGCCGTGACTCTTTTCAATCACATAATATACTTGTTTTCTTGCCTTAATAGCATGGAATATATATACGACATTTCTTTTTCTCTCTGTGATAACACACAAAAGCAGCCCACTCAGCACCATAAACTCCGCACATACTTTCAAATACCAGAAAAAGGGTCACCCTTTTTATTATTATTTTCCCTTTTTCTCCCTTTTCTCAGCAAAACAAGCAAGACATGTCATACGACATTGCTATACAACAGCAATGGGGTATCAGTCCGCCTATTTCAATGGCACCGCCAACCGATTACGAATTGAGGCTAACTGAGAAACTTGTCAAGATCTTGCATCAGTACGGTCTATTTGAAAGCAGTGAGGAGGCACAGAGAAGGTGAATAGACCTGGAATATGGATAAATGGAGTGTATAAATATAAATAATCTATAAATATAGAACAGTTGTGTTGGATAAATTGGACAAGTTGGTAAAGGACTTTGTGTACCGTGTGTGTATACAAAAGGGTCTTTCTGAGGACGCTGCAAGGGCAGCAGGCGGAAAGATATTTACGTTTGGTAGTTATAGGCTTGGTGTTCATAGTGCAGGTAATAAACAAAAGGACATGGAATATAAAATACACAACTGATCCAAGAAAAAACATAGGTGCTGACATTGACACGTTGTGTGTATTTCCAAAACAGGTCGAAAGAGAACACTTCTTCACTGTAATGTACACTATGCTTTCGGAAAGACCCGAAGTGACAGAGCTTACCGTAAGTAATAGATCTTCTTTCTCTCTCTCTGTACAAAGACTAAACGCCTTGTATAGTCTGTTGTAGATGCCTATGTGCCAGTCATCAGAATGCATTTTTCGGGTATTCCTGTAAGTAAGTAAAGAGTAAAGCAGGTTGGTTATTATACTCATCATCAAATCTTGTTTAGATTGATTTCGTATGTGCGCAATTGTCACTTTCATCAGTACCCGACAATCTTGATCTTTCAGACAGCAATCTATTGATTGGACGTGATGAGCGCTGTATAAGAAGTTTGAACGGTTCACGTGTCACTGACGAGATATTGCGACTTGTTCCCAGCGTGCCTGTGTTTCGTATGGCGCTGAGGGCAATCAAATTGTGGGCCAAGAAACGGGCCATTTATTCAAATATTATGGGGTTTTTGGGCGGTGTTGCCTGGGCTATGCTGGTTGCAAAAGTGTGTCAGGTGTATCCAAATGCATGTGCTGCTACTATCGTAACTCATTTTTTTAAAATCATGTATCAGTGGGATTGGCCAAATCCAATTGTGTTGAAGGCAATGGAAGAGGGTCCATTACAGGTTAGACAGTGGAATCCAAAGGTAAGTTTTTTTTTTTT
>VCJJ01001956.1:68382-80686 GCA_024139415.1 Backusella tarrabulga
AAACAGGTTACTTTAGAGAAAATAAAAGAATCCTGGACAAAGGATGTGTATATTACCGTGGTGCTAAAGTTTTTTTTTAACCCTTATTCAAAGTTATTCTCGGTTAAAGGCGATTGAATCAAGCTTGCCATTGTAAAAAAAGGGCATGATTTTCTTGTTAGATTTTTAAACTTGATAATTATGATTCATGTAAATCTAATTTTTTTTTATTTACGCAAATTACTATGTGCATATCTATTTACGAAAACGAAAAGTCTATTGTGCTGACACAATAGCAGTAGAGCCAGAAGTACTACCAAAACTAATGCCATGTTGAACAGTATCAAACACTACCTAAAAGTTGGATACTACAGTAAGACCAAGGTTAAACTCGTTGTTGGTGCTAGGAGGAATAGGAAGAACACATTAGTTATCATCAAAATGACCAATCATCTCTGAAACGGGCACCTTAAGCTCAATGCGGTTTTCATTTGCACCCAAAGTAAAAGCGACGTTGTAACTTTCATAATCTCCACATGGGATATCATACATGCCTGTAAAATCGTTAAACTTGACATCGGTTTCTGTAAAGACACCAACAATACCATCAACCATGTCCTGAAGTAAAAAGTTGACGATATTTCCGGTATAAGTAAGAACATTGCTGTTGTTAAAGGAGTTACTGACGTCATTACCAATGGGGGAGGAGGTGCTTGCATATTGTCCGGTGAGATACCATTTTGTGTAGACATTGTTGATGGGGTTTACTGAGGCGGTAGCCAACTCGCCCATGTATTTTGTTTTATGTGAACCGCCAAAGATGAGCTCTCCCTTGTTACTTACGTCGCTAAACTTCTTATCGAAATGAACGGAGAGGACGCCTTATCACAGGTTTTTAAAGAAATGAAATTACATGATAAAATCTCACAAATCAAGATTTTGTCACAGCGTAATTCTTGAGTCTTTTAAAGCGTTGATATAATAAAAAAGGTGTTTTTCATTTATACTAGTACTAGCATTTACTAAAAAAATATGTTTCTGTTTTTTTTTGGCGTCTAAGCCAACACAGTTATACCAGGGCTAACATTGAGTATAGTTTAAAGATTAATAAACATGTATATTATGAATTAGAAGGCTCGTAAACTAAAAAGATATACGAAAAAAGGCAATGTTTTAATATAAAGGAAGAGTAGATAATCTGAGCCATTATTTTGCCAGTGAATCTTATAGATTCAGAATAAATGTTCTAACGCATAATATGAAAAAATAGCGCAATGAAATAATACACATAAATGAATGTATAAACAAAAATAACAATGAAATCGAGTATAAAAGGTTAGTATTATATAAGCAGGAATCGGATGGACAGATACCTTTTAAAAAAATAGTATGGCTGGCAAGTAATGGGAGGTTTTGATGATAAAATGACATCAGTCAAGTGCTGGAGATGATAGGACAATAGTTAGTTTAATAATAATAAACAAGTATATCCATGTTCCCACGTTGAAACTACATTATTGGTTTATTTGAATAACATTAAAATATATATCAGTGCATATGGGAGTCACAGGATATGTCATCAGTATAATGTTTGCTGGTTCCAATATCACTTCAAATACACCTCATTGGAACGTGATAACATGGTAATAATTTGCTTGATTGTTCGAAATAGCATCTGGAATGGGATTGTTTGAGATAAAGCCTTGCGGTGAGAAAAAAAAAGAAAAAAAGAACAAAGATACTTAGTAAATATGTATTTTATATGTTTGCAAAAACACCCACTCAATTAACCTTAACAAGACCATCGAGATATTGTCTTAAATTGCCTTGAATATAGCCCTTCTTTGCGGTACTCCATTTTGCGACCTTGTATCCATATGCATAGGTACCTTTACGAAGGAAAGGTCGTCTGGTTTCACCCACCATGTAATCAGTCGGTTTGAGTTTTGCCCACCAACGAGGAAGGTTTATAGGTTGTGCACTTTTGTCTTGTGGTTTTTTTATTTGTTCATTAGGGTATGGTTGCTTCTTTATATCATGGAACCAGCGCTTTCTGTCCCTGTGGAATGCGTTGACGATGGTTGGGTAATGAAGACCAATGTCCTTTCTTTGATTGCCGTCTAAAATCCAATCTGACTTTATACAATCGTCACATGAGGCTCGTTTTTCTGGTTGCTTTTCAAGTAATCTCAATATCAGTTCCTTGGCTATTTTTCAATAAAGCGATGTTTGTAAAAGCGTGGCTATAATAAAGACATTTTTTTGTGTATTCTTACCATAGTTGTTTTCATTTTGAATAAATGGATAATCCATACAAGGTTCTTGATTGAGAACACGCTTCTCAAAGTCTCTATCATTTCCATCATCTCCCAAGAAAGGATTGGCACCACCAGTCAACATTTCAAATAGGATAATACCAGAAGCCCAACAATCAACCTTTTCATCGTAATCTTGGGTTCTTCCCAACGCCTCAGGTGGATTGTATCTAGATAAAGTAAAGCCAATGAATATAATAGTCGAGCATTTTAACAAGTGCTTTACATTGCTGTTCCCAGTCTTGCAGTTCTAGTTCCAGCATCACTTTTCTTTAATGCTAGACCGAAATCTGTGATGACTGCTCTGGGTACACCTTTCTTGTAATCAATGAGAATATTATCAGGCTAAGACAAAAACGCATGGTGTTAGATGATGATCGGCATGTCTATCACTATGTAAAATGTACCTTCATGTCTAATTGTATATATTGGTATTAGATTAGTACAACATGGATGTTGATCTATTCATATAAATATATATATATATATATTTGATTACCTTTGTGAATATAGCCTTCGCTATGAACATACTAATTATAATTGTTAATGAAATGTAATTAACATGCTCAGCATGCTCAACATGTTCAACTTACTCGGAGACCAAGCATAATCTGATAAAATAAAAACCTTGCAGTTCTATCTCTCTCAACACGAGAGTTATCAATATACTGCTTCAATGTACCGTATAAGCAGCTATATTTCAAGTTAATATCACTCAAAAAGAAACACAATGCACTTACAATGGCATAAACATTCTGGAGAAACTTGATGAATTGCTTGAATTTTTGACTTCACAAGAATGGATAAGCATTTGTACATTTGGCTAGATAAACAGGGTGAATTAGTCGGCAATGTATTTATTAAAAAGAAAGGTTTGCTTACATGAGAGAGTCTTTTCAAGATGTCAACTTCATTCCGGAAGAGTACACTCCTGGTAACGCCACCAACAGATCTAATTGAATAGCCATCTGTCAAGGTGGTTTGCTTGCAAGACAGTTTACTATCAGGCCTCTTTGTGACATATGCATAATAGACCATTGACTGGGCTCCTTTTCCCAGGGTATCGCCTGTGATTGTAACGGTATGATGATCTGAAATGCTCACTTCTTCCGTTTTCCTCATGTCACTGTTACTAGTAAAACTCGACATAAAAAGTAAGTATTTGAAGCTGTTAATTTGAATGGTTGAGCCATGGAAAACAGGGGATTCTTCACCCAGTCTGAGTAGTCTCTTGTTGTCGACTATATAAAATGTATTAATTCATTCGTTCAATGCTGCGCTGCGTTATTCTCATACCAATTAAGAAATCGTTTCCAGTGTACTACATGAAAGAGTTAGCTTTGCTACTAGTTGAGAGATAATAATAATAATAATAATAATATGGTTGATATTTACCGTGGCCGCGAATTGCCAAAGTCCTTCTGAGTAAATCTAAAAGAAGAAGAACAAAAAGTGCGTTACTTTGTAAATCATCACGACAATGACAACAATTCTCGAAATGTAGTATTTACCGCTTTCAAAATACAAATCACTTGCGCATCAGAGGGTGGACTGACGACAAGTTTCCTACAAAAGAAAAAAAAGGTGAGCGAGTGTGTGTATGTATTGTCTATTAGAGGCTTATGCTTACTTTTCCTCAGTGATTCCGATCTTAACAGTCGCACTTGTCTTGATCTTAATAACTACAAGTTTTGAATTTAGTCTCTTTTCTTTTTTTCTTTTATTTTCATGAATGACAATTACAAGGCTCTGAGTCATTTGCCCGTAAATCTTGGGGCCTCAAGTATGCTATGGTTTTTGCCATTTTTTAATAGTATAGCCTGAAATAAAAAAAGAAAAAAAAATGCCAGCACTGCGTATTTATTCAGTTTTTTTTTGAAATCTAAAAAAATGACTTACGTGGAGGGGTGTGGCTTTTTTTGACGCCGACATTCTAAAATGGGTAGAAATGAGTACAAGTTCGAATTTGACACTGTGTAAATATATTATACACATACACACACACATATATATATATATGTGTGTGATGATCTCTATCAGTAATGATAGGATAAATGTTGTTTGATAAGATATATCACTGTATAAAGTGTAGTAATAATCACTATAAAAATGCATCTACTCTCTTATTTTGATTCGTCTCTCTCTCTCTCTCTCTATATATATACACTGCTACTACTACTACTACTACTACTAGTTTCTATTTATGCATATCATGCTGAGTATCTGATATGTTGGTCTTTTCATAGGTCAGAGTAGTAGTAGCAGTGTAGTATATCAATGTATTTTGAAACACACCTATTTCGTAAATGAATTGAAGCGGAGAAGGATTATTAAGCTTGTACAATAATAATAAAAAGGAACAGGCGATCTATTAGTTTTTTCAATCCAAGGGAAAACAGCCATTGTGTTATGATACGGTATTTAATTCCATAAAGGGCAATTGTTATGATAAATTGCCGTTGATTGCTTGATATGGACTCATTAAAAATCAAATAAATGAGATAATAAACTAAGAGCACTTTTAGACTTGAAAAGAAGAACAAGTTGAAAAACGATGATGTCGTAGGACAACTGGGTTTAAATTTTGTTTTAGAATATATAATTTTCCAGCTTGGTCTCTCTCTCTCTCTTTCTTTCCACTAACTCAAGACTGGAATTATGGTGGCAGCGGTATTGAAGTTTAACAAAAGGTGGATCGTATCACTGGTTGGAATCACTGTGTTGTTTGTGACATGTCTTGTATTGAACAGCAGACGAGTGGCATCACCAGCACCGCCCTTACCCATACGAGACGTACAATCCTATTGGCCGACACAGGTCGAGCAGGCAGTGTGTCGACCCAAAATATATGTATATAAAGCACCAGACACTTTCCAGGTATCAAAGTACGTTCAGGAGAACGTGTGCCATGAGTCAAACTACAATTCCGAGATCATCCTTCACAATCAGCTCACTGATCCAAAGAGCCCCCTTTATAAGCACTATGTCACCGAGAACCCTGACGAGGCTGACTTTTACTTTGTTCCCTTCTTTGGTGCCTGCTATCTTTATCACTGCTGGTCAATAAATAAGTGGCGCTGGGATGAGCGCTGCGAGGTTAATGACAAATACGTGCATCCCATGATGGACTTTGTCCAGAATGAGTTTCCTTACTGGAACAGATCAGGTGGTCAGGACCACATTGTGATTCATCCCATGGACAAGACGTCTACCTACTATGACACAAGCCAGCACCGCATGCAGCCTGCTATCTTTATGACGACTGTGGGCGATAAGCGCACCAAATGGATGCATCGACACCGCTATCACCGCGATATTGTGATCCCCTCCGCCACCCGGATGATCCACCACTTGCAAGTCAACCCTCTCGATCATTTAACCGCCGATGGACACCCAAAGCACCACAGCAAGCGAGACATCTTTGCCCTCTTCCAGGGTTGCTGCCCTGAAACCACGCCGGAAGACGAATATTCAAATGGTATCCGATCCCTGTTCTTCAAGCACTTTTCGCACTATCCCGGTTATGAAATCGGTCAAGTGATCGCAGATCATGATTACATTGATAAGCTACCGCGCGCAAAATACGGTCTTGCGCCCATGGGCTGGACATTAGACACGACGCGCATCTGGGAGTTTATGGCCTTTGGCGTGGTGCCCGTCGTTATTGCCGATGGCATCATTGAGCCTTTTGAGTTTGATGTTGACTGGGATGCGTTTATTGTGCGAATCCGAAGAGACGAGGTGCATCGATTGGATGAGATATTACGGGGCATTGACGAAAAGACGTATGAATACAAGCGCCAGAAGCTTTGGGATTATGGAAGAAGAGTGGGCTTAGAAATGGATGCCTGGCATTTCATTGTGCGTGAATTGTGTCGTATGAAGGGGCTGGATAATCCTACCAATCTGGGTCTTGGTTATTAGCTTATATCTTATTATTATATTATTATTATTGTACATTACTACTGTACATTACAAATACAAATGCACAAGTGCACACGCACACACACACACACACACGCACACACACACACACTCACACTCACACTCACTCACACTCACACTCACGCTCACATTATCCTCATTACATATATATCAAAGTGGTAATATACTTTTTAATGCCTTTCTCTCTCTCTTTCTATTTGCTCGCTTCTCGTTTCCCGCTTAGAATAAAACAATAATAACAATAATAACAAAAATATATTCTAATCGCGTTTTTTATTTATATATTTCCATTGTATTTTTACACATATCAAATTAATTTACATGCCTCTGCAAAATGCCATAAAATAACAATAAATACGTCAGTATCCATAGGCTAGTTCATTATTACACACAGTGTCTTACCTTTGCTTCATTTGCATAATAAGGGCAACCTTCTTACGAATCATAGCCTTGAATAATTTTCGGTTGCTCTCAATCTTCTTTCTTCTCCTTGCGACATTGGGCTTCTCATAGTATTGATTGGCACGCAATTCTCTACGAGTGTTGTTTTGAGAGATGATGGCGTTTAAGCGTCTGTAGGCTGTGTTTGCATTGGTGACGGAGCCAATGGAACGACCGACGTATGGATCGAGCGAGGTGGAAAGCTCCTTGGGTGTATGGAGCTCACTAGATAATACACTGGGCATGATGGGAGCCTCGCTGCCTTTGTTTTCTACTTGGCGAAGAATGCTACTGGTGGAGAGTTGGCGCACCCATTGTGGTGATGCTGTTCTGAATCTTTGTGACAGAGTGAAAAGTGTTGAGCCAACCATTTTCAGTATGTGTTGAGTGGAAAAAAAAGGGTCTTTGGAGGGGAGGCCTGCTTTCAAAAAAAAAGTGGGTGGCGAGTTTAAAAATAGTCACACGGAGTATGAACTCCGTTTGTTCCTCGCTGTCTAACTGTCAGTTCATTGCGCTATGGAACAACTAGTCTTCTGGTGTATAGGTTTATATCAGCGTGTTAGTGGAAAGAGTCTGATATCCTGTAGCCATGTCGATACTTAGCTTTAGCTATCGGAACTCTTTCTCTTTTTTCTTTGGGTATGAGTATCTGTATCAGAATCCCTGCAATAGAGCCATATGTGAACATGTCAAAGCTAGAATGGTACTTTCTCTTTAAGAAACATTGGAAGCTTGGCGCCAAGTAGCATGAGCACAATGAATCAATGTTATGAATATGATGCTTAGATATCAACAGATATCTCATTGAGGTATAGTAGAAGTGCATCCATTATTACATAACCATTCTTGTTATTTAATAAAGAAAATCCTTAATGATCATATTCATTATAGGAATTTTTCGGTTGATTTTTGGCATAAACAATGAATAGCAACACTCGTAAATTTTTCTCGTTTCCTTGTAATTAATGTTCATGTTGTAAGTTGCACTCATTGTTAACAAAGAACAAGACGTTCATCTATTAATTAAAGAATGTGTCTAAATAATGGAGCCTATTACACTGGAGTCTGCTTTTCTTTTGGTACAGAAGGTTAATTATTAAAAGCAAAGTAGAATATATATCAGTCATATACAAGTGCTCAATGTAGCATCTCAAATAAAGATGATGTATTTTATAGGTCCACACATGACCTTGATAGACACAAAAGTGAATGGCCAATTCAACAATAAACATTGGTTAGCGTTCATCAGTTAGCATAGAATGAGTACTTTCTATAATAAAGGTAAGTCTTTGTTTCATTCAATAATTCAATTAATCAAGAGACACTTGTTTTGTCATTGTTTGGTTTATAGGTCCGATCTGGCTTTTGCTTTTAAATGTTTACTTTTCTTTTTATTGATCACTTTCTCTTATTATTATAAAAAAAAATGCGATATAAACCAAACATATACTTTATTCATGGGTATACAATCATCTACCTTAAAGCACTGTAAGTCCAATCAAGTATGAGCTAAAGTAATATACTGATAGTGATCATCGTTCTGATAGTGAAAAGTGTGGTCAATGCAAATATGTTTCCTTTGTAGATGGAACGCCAAGATACTGTGGAAAGACTATGAATGGTAATCATCATACTAAAAGAGAGATAGACAATATTAAACGCTGATCGCTTTCGAAAACCTAGATATTCTGGTATGCTGTTTGACCAAAAAATCGACATAAAAAGGCTTTGTGCAAAATCCTCTATGATGCAAAAGAAGACAACATTATCATAATCAAAAACGGGGAACGTATACAACACAAAAGTAACCAGTTATTACTGTGTGAGTAGAAAGATTTTGCTGGAAGAAATCATAAAATGGCTAAAAGTATTCCCATTAAAGAAAAAAAAATGAGTAGAGTATGAATAATGGGATCATCGAAAAGTGCCTGTTCTAAAATTACCTAATATAGGAACCATGTATGTCACTTTCTAGAAAGGAAAAGCACAAACCACCTAATCAATAAAAAAAATACGACAAAAGTATGGACCTGCCTCATTGACACCGGAAAGAATTTAGAATGTCGAAATATTTTTTAAAAGAATGAAAAGTTTAATATTTGGAAATGCTTTTACTATCAAAAGTGTTTTTAGTTTTCAATCAATGGTTTCAAAACTTCAGATCGGCACGGGAACTTTTTCACAAAAGCAAAGGGTTCTCAAGAATGTATAAAGGATCCAAATTTCGTATTTCCAAAAGTCCAAACTCCATTGTACAAGATCAACAACTCATGATCTTCGCTCTTTCATGTTGGGTTTCTTTCAATGCAAGAGGTATAAAAAGAAGGATGGTAATATTGGATTTCAAAAGTACAATTTTTCTTTTTCGTACTCAAAGCACCTTTTATTTTTACCTCTCTACTATATCCCCACTACCGACCTTCAAGACTAATATATGGATCCACTACTTCAAGATTGGTATGTGCTCCCACCAGAAGCAGGTAAAACATTTTGAAAGTCCTTTTTCTGTCTTCATGCTGATTAATCTCTCTTGTTTAGATCTTTTCTGGGGAATCGCGGCCCAATTTGGATTTCTAGATGTTGATGTTGAATTCATTACAACTGTTAGCAAGATGAGGGCTCTTAAAAACAGGTATGATTAAAAGTTATTTCTTTTTTCTATTTCATCCAACATTTTTTTTATTTTTAAGAAAAATATATGGGTTCCTTGTTTGCCAGCCAAATGTAGACAGTTCAACCCAATTTAACATCGAAGAAGGAAACGATATTACCGTACTTATGGAAGGACATGACAATATGAGTCCTACTATTGCTCTCATGAATATCTTACTCAATTCTGGTGTAGAAATAAATAGTGCATTGCGATGGCGATTTGATTTTTTCAGACAGCGTCCGCCTGAGGTAAATATCATTTTTGAATATCCAAATTAGTCGACTGATGTAAATGCTGATATATATAGGCTCGCAGAGTAGCGCTTCCAGACGCTCAATCGTTCAAAATTGTGCAAAACAGTTTTATAAGGTAAACATCTTTATATATATAAAAACAAGTATCCAGTCATGTATAAAGATTCTCACCTTTTTTTATTTTTATTTTAGTCCTTCATGGTGGGATGACAATATTAGTACAGGTACCGCTGATTACCGTTATGTAGCTTATATCTTCAAGAACAACTGGATTTGGGAACTGGACGGTAGAAACGGATATTGCAGAAGAATAGCACAATGTTTTGAACATAATTGGATCGATGCAATGGAATATCTATTCAAAACACCAGAATTTCAGACCCATCCTGGTATGACATTTCTTGCCGTCACTCGCGATTATTCACTGGACATATCGAAAAACCAAAGTCTAATGGATGCCAAGCTCATTAACCCTTCTATCGATGCTCGAGTATTTTTTCAAGGAGAAGAGTTAGAAGAAGAGAGTGATTTAATGGATTGGCTTAATGCACTTGAGGATGATTCTATTGCGTTGAGATTCTTTCATAATGATAGAATCATGAATTTGGAAACGTTCCGTCTCCATAGACAAAACTATACTCTTCAAATACACTATTTTTTTGGTGGTCAATACTACTATCATGTCTCCCAAATCCAGAATACCAGCCAACAATATCTACCAACGAGACGACCTGTATTACATTCCTTGTATGCGCACATTGTACCTTCCAGTGAAGAACCATCAACGGACCAAACTGACCGTAATTAAATTGGCTTGGTCGGCTAATGACAGCATATTTAATAATCAACTTTATTTGACTGACACAATAAAATTACAACTTCTTGTTAGAAAAATTATCATTTAAATCTTTTTCTTTTTTGAAAGAATGTCTTTTATGTGCACTATCCTTTTAACTGAATAATCATTTGGAATGTTCCCATTCTCGCACTTAAGCTTTACATTATACATTAAAATAGATCAAAGAAAAAAAAACTGCCTATCAAAAAAACTACTTCACCATGAGCAGCCTTTTTATTTTTTTTATTCTTCAATAAAGTAAAAAGAAAATAGGTTTGTCACCTTTCCATGTTGTAGTCCTCACTTCATATGACTCATTTTCTTTACCTTAATTGAAACCAAAAAAAAAAAAGCTGAAAAGGACTGGTTCCATTCGTTTTTGGAGTAGAAGCAAAAACTGATCCAACAGCACTTGGTAGTCTAATAAGAAGATGAATAAAAATAAGAAAAAAAAGATTGAAGTATTATATTTAAGTAGGAGTTTTTCCAGAAGAAAATCAAACCATATTTGAATTAAAGAGGAGTACAAAGCTGACGACATGCGGTGTTACTGAAAAATACGTCCAACATGAATTTCTTTTTCTTTTACTTTTTACTTCTTCAAAGCATTCTTCATCTCTTCTCTTTTCTTATTACACTTCTTTACTGAATGATGTCACACTGTAAATTGACTTTAAAAAATACAGGCACGCTAAAAATGGTATAAATAAATCCTCTTTTCCTATTTCTTTTTTTTTTTCTTTCTTTCTTTAATCTTTTCCACTAAAATGGTGCAACAGCCAGTTTATGTTATGGTTCCTGGCTTGGGATCAGAGAGGCCCGACTTACCCAGTCTCAGGCATGGCTGGTAGAGTAACAGTGGAAATGCTTTCAGGTTACAGTCTCTGACTGTTTAATCTGGCTTGTAGCGCCAATGGGATTCGGGGCGCTCTAGTATAGCCACACTGCATCCCCTATTTTTGGCTGCCTCCGCGTGGCTTCTCCTGGAAATACTGGTTGTTATAACTGGTATTACTGAACGTCCTTCACCCTTTATATTTTTATAATAATTAAAATGAAAAATGAAAATAAAATATTGTCTTAATAAAATAAAAAATACGTTTTACGCTTTATAATGATGTTTTCAAAAAAGGTGTAATGCATCTTGATTCTTTTTTGGTTTTACATTGAGTTTACATTAAGCTTGTATAGCAAAAGCATTACTTTGTCTTAATAAAATAAAAAATACGTTTTACGTTTTATAATGATGTTGTCAAAAAAAGTGAAATGCATCTTGATTCTTTTTTGGTTTTACATTGAGTTTACATTGAGTTTACATTAAGCTTGCATTTTTGTTTTGCATAGCAATAGCATTACTTGAATATAGCTTTGTTTAGATAAATCAATGTTCACTTTGAAGTGATTTTACGGTTCAGCTGAATACTGATTACCTTTGAGATAAATACAAAAGCAAATGAACCAAGACAAGTAAAAAGATCTTGTGCATTAGCCTCATATTGTCAAGTTGCTTTTATCTAGTCCTAAAGATCCCAAAAGGGGTAAAGGTACCAGTGTTTCATCTAGCAGCAAGCATGGAGAGAACCAAAGATGAAACATAATTTATCGACTCTTTGTTTTTCTTTGAATTTTAATAAAACTACTTTTTTAAAAAAAAATAAAAATAAAAATTTATAATTATATTAATGAATTTTGCAAAGACAAATGTCATGTGCAAGATCTGCTCCGCATGGCATTAACGAGCTTACGTGTCATCCGAATAAGGTAATCTCTCTTACGTGTTGTCCGAAAATTCTGGAATTCGCCCAGGCATTTTAATTCAGTTTTTTTTTTTTTTTTTTTTTTTTTTTTTTTTTTTTTTTTTTTTTTTTTTTTTTTTTTT
>VCJJ01001960.1:18155-37164 GCA_024139415.1 Backusella tarrabulga
CCGTACTTTACAATTTCTTATTCAGTGTTTTCTTGCATAGATTGGGCATGGTTGTTTTACCAGAATATCTGAGGTATTTCTCAGGTACATGGTAAAGGTTACAGTGTAAAAGTGAGACGAGGCTGGTATTAAAAAATAATCATCGGCTAAAAAATTTGGTCTGACCAAAAAATGTTAGGTCTGAGACGGGTCTCACTACCTGAATACCGATAACGATATGCATGTATATATTTATTAATATAATAAAAAAGATAATGCAGCTTAGAACGACTTGTAATGTTGAACTATTATTAAATATGTGATTGACTTTTGACTTTAAGTAAGATTCATCCGCTATTATTTAGTCTAAATACTCACTTTTACAGAAACAGGACAGTTTTTACAAGAAAAATAGTAGTCATAAAAGAGATGTACCATAGCAAGTTTATTAATCATAACCATATAACCATATCAGTACAGTCTTGTGAATTCAACATGTAATTTTTTTGGTCCAACCACGGTATTGCCAGTAGCCTTTAGACCATTTTTATGAATGGAGTCATCAGGTAGGGTCCACGTGAATTTTTTCACTATTAAAATATGTATGTTCACAAATAAGTACTATCAAATGGTAAATTATTGTTTTATACTTACATAACATGGAAAGCATAACTCTCTGTTCAGCTAAACTAAAGTTCATACCAATACATTGTCTTGCCCCGTTTCCGAATGGAACCCAATTCATTCCTTTTCCGACAGCATCAGTATTCTGGTTATCAGGGGCGAAACGATTAGGATCAAATTTGAGAGGATCAGTCCAGTTCTTTTCAGAGTGCATAGTTTCGAATAAATTGACAGTTAAGCGGGTTCCTTTAGGAATAAATGTACCTGCGAGTTCACAATCTTCAACTGCACCTCTTGGAACAACAGTGGATACTGGGCCACTAAGGCGCAATGTTTCCTTCATGATTTGGTTAATGTACGTCATTCTCTTTGTGTCCTCTACGGTTGGTAAAACATCGCGAGGTTCATCACCCAGAATCATAATTGCCTCTTCTCTTGCACGTTTCTGGATTTCTGGATTTTGAGCCAAGTAATAAATAGCAGCCGACAGTGTGTTAGCTGTGGTATCATGACCTGCCAAGAAAAATACGCAAATATTGGACTGTATAATATGAATATGATATAACAAAGTAATGAATGTATTTCTTGGTATACATTTACCTCCAGCTCTTCATCTGTCATTTTTCCTTCTCCTTTCATCTCAGCTTCAAGCATCAGCGTCAACAAGTCTTTTTCATTTTCTTCCAAAACGACATTTTGATTTTCTCCACTTTCGATCTTTCTACGCTTTTCTTCAATGATACCTCTAATCATGCCTTGGAATTTCGTCAGCTCATTATGGATTTGTTTTCTTTTTGGGAACATCCACAAGAAATGAGCTTCCAAGATAGGGAAAATAAAAAAGAGAGGATCCAAAATACCGCGATTAATGGCATTGTACGTGTTGACCCAATCATTGTTTCGATCAGTGATTGCATTGAAATCAAAATCTATATATATGTATATGTTAACATCAATAAAGAAATGTATTTGATTCACTTCAGCGTACCAAAACCGGCTTTTCCAATAGCCTCAAGGGTCCATCTTTCCATCAAATCAAGAAAATCGACTCTTGATTCCATTTTTTCCATCTCGGAAAATAATTGCTGGGTTAATTTACCAAACATGTGTACAGGCATTGAACGATGGAATGCGGGATTGGCTATCTTTCTTTGTTCTCTCCAGTGTTCTCCACTCAACATAACTACGTTTGGCTTTCCTATAAACTTGTAATGTAAAGAGGTCTTATACAATTTGTTTTGAGGGAGTTTTGGGAATTTCTCTATTTTGAATAATGGACGGTGAAATTGAAAATGTTATCAGTACCACATACGAAAAGCAACACTATAACACTTGTACCATGTTTAAGAAATACACGTTTCACTGCCTCTGGGTTTGTAACTTGAACTTCCCAGCCAAAACGCCCAGTCCTCTATAAACAATTAACCTTATTAATATTTATTTTTCCCAAGAAAAAAAAAAGTGATCGTACCAAATATATTCCGTTACTGTTCTCCGAATTAATGTGGGGTAACCCATATCTTTGAGATCGCTCAAGAACAGTTTCATTTGATAGAAAAGAAGAAATAAAGCTGAAATAGCTCTGATGAGGAATGTGACGAAGGTTACGGGGAGGTCTTATTATTGCGCTGATTTTGTAGGAAAGCATCAACAAAATGGCGGTACCAATAGCGATCACCTTGTTTTTCTTTGTCAACTGAGGAACCACCTCGTTTTTGTAGAGCTCTACCAAATTTTTTAATGGCACCTCCAGAAAAGAACGTTGTAAAATGTCCATAGTGTAAGGGTATTGTGTCTTCCTCCAAAGTAGGGAAATTTAGTCTTTTATATATAAATGTTTTTCCCTTTGAATCGCCGCTGAAAATGATTAGATATCAGGTACCAGTTTGTTTACCTACTTGCAACGATTAACTGTTATTAGCATCATTCGTTTCTTTGCTTAAAATACAATTCGCAAACATATTATTACATGTAAAATAAAATTAAATAGATAGTAATTAAAACACATTTTAATATAAAGCCATTGATTTTTTCTATCATTATTTTGTTATGATACACGAAAAGCTTATTTATCATTTGACACACGATCAGTTAATAAATAAACTGAAGCGAGACGATTTTTCTAGTGGGTTTGTTTCTTGGGAAAAAAACAATATCTTTATTTCGCATAAAAATATGGAAATACTATTTAACCTTTAATTAGGTTCTAATCTTGCGTGATCTACACGGAGATCTTAACTTGATACTTGATCTCTTATTTAATTAGTTTATAAGAAAAAGCAGCATATTTAGCAAAGCTGGTAATAAAGTTTTTGATGTGTTAATAGAATAAAACGAACTACAAGATAATGTATAGCTTCCATTATAGCCTTAAAAGGTTAAAAGAAGACGCGAGGAATGACATAAATATACTTGAATGGGCATAGACATTTTCTCTCAGCCGGTTAAACCATTCATCTGACGTTTATATCCACACCATAATGGGAATGAAATTAAAATCACCGATGGAGCTGGAAGCGTTTTAATACCTTTAGCACTGCTAAAAAAATTGTAGTGGCTAGTTTATTTCTGGGGAAAGTTTTTGTTTATTCCATGATACTAGAATGGTAAAACATTGGTAAATGTATAGCTGCTTGGAGCTCTAAGGCAATTTTTTTTCAAAAATGTCCATGGCTATTATTTCATCCATTGCTCAATATCAATGGCTTTAAATAGACTAAACTAGTTATTTAAACTTAATTGATTCCTCCAAATTGGGGTTTCCGGTTTCTGTGTTTAATTTTACCATTATGCTTTGATTTAATGTTTGACATCGATGCGTGTATCTTTTGGTACTAACAGTTATTATAGACATTAAATTTGTATCAACTTTCTTAACGCACACATGTATTATTTTATAAATCAAAATATTATTTTGTATATATCTGAAAGTCGCAAATAAAGTTAAGTTCGCTCGTGTTCGGATTCAAATAAAAAATAGATCTAGATTGTTTAAATTTGGTATAGCTTGTGTCAACCCGATCGTTTAGTGTTACAATATAAATCCTCCTCCTCGTTCACATAGTTATATATAAGCGTTGATCACATAATATAATCGCTTGATTTGGATTTTAATATAAGCTTACAGATACGGCACTGTCTCTTATTTGTCAAAACTGAAAAGCCGAGTGGTGTTTCTATAGAAACTGTTCTCTCGCGAGTGCCTTGCTTAAATCTTCACTTAGCAAATACGGTAATCTTTTGGACTTTGGAGTACTATTAGAGGCCCACCACGAATATCTACATCGTCAGTAGATACGAAATCATTGATACAGAATACAATTAAGAAGAGTCATCAACACACACACACATATATATATATATATATACTTAGGCCTGGTTAATGTTTTGAGATGAATCAATGATGATGATATTTTTTTTAAAATATAAATAGTATGCATAGGTTTATTGTAATACATAAGAAAATAAATACATGTTAATAGTTTTTGGTGATCTCAATTTTCAAATCTCTTGGTCCTATTACACCAATTCCGGCAGTCTTTATACCATCAAGATGAATGGAGTCTTTAGGTAGTTTCCAAGTGAACTTTTTCACTATAAAAGTTGGTAAAAGTTATATGTTAGATAATCGGCTATAGTACTTTAAACCTCGTATGAAGACATAGGAATACTTACATAACATTGAGAGCATCACTCTTTGTTCGTTCAAACTGAAATTCATACCAATACATTGGCGTGCTCCTCCGCCAAAGGGAACCCAGTTACTTCCTTGAGCTGGATTTTGCTTTTCATTTCTGTCTGAAGCAAAGCGATCAGGGTCAAACTTAAGAGGATCAGACCAGTTCTTTGTACTGTGATGGGTATCAAAGATGTTGATGTTCAAAAGTGTTCCTTTAGGGATGAATGAACCAGCAAGCTCACTATCTTCGGTAGCAACTCTAGTAACGACAGTTGATGCTGGACCATTGATACGAAGAGTCTCTTTCATGATTTGATTTATATACTCCATTTGCTTTGTGTCTTCTACTGTAGGGATATTATCTTCATGATTATCACCAAGGATGGAGATAGCCTCCTCTCTTGCACGTTGCTGAATTTCGGGATTCTCAGCCAAATAATAAAGTGCAAAGGACAATGCATTGGCTGTAGTGTCATGACCGGCCAAGAAAAAGATACAAATATTGGTCTAAGTGAAGATTAAAAAAAAAAAGAATAGATGTTAGATACATGCCTTCTACTATAGTTCACCACTTCTCCTCCCTTCTCTATCTCCAAGTATTTCTCTATTTATTACCTCTAATTCTTGATTGGTCATTTTTCCTTCTCCCTTCATCTCAGCTTCAAGCATTAGCGTCAACAAGTCCTTTTCATTATCTTCCAAGCTTTCATTTTGGTTTTCCCCACTTTCGATCTTTCTACGTTTCTCCTCAATAATATTTCTGATCATACCAAGAAATTGTTCCAAGTCTTTATGAAGCTGCTTGCGTTTAGGAAACATCCACAGGAAGTTTGCTTCCAAAATAGGGAACATAAAGAACAGAGGATCTGCGATACCATTCTTTATGTTATCATATCTTTTAACCCATTCGTTGTCTCTGTCCGTGATTGCGTTAAAATCAAAGTCAAAACCCGCCTTTCCAATAGCTTCGAGGGTCCATCTTTCCATCAAATCGGTAACCTCAACTGTTGAACCCATTTTTTCCATTTCTCTAAATAGATCCTGAGTTAATTTACCAAACATGTGCACGGGCATAGAACGATGGAACGCAGGGTTTGCAATCTTTCTTTGTGCTTTCCAGTGTTCTCCATTTAAAAGAGCAATATTAGGACGTCCGACAAACTTGTATCCTAAAGAGTATTGAAACTTCTTTCCAGAAATATTTTTAGGATACAGATCTAACATTCGTTAAATGTAATTAATACGACGTAGTTGACAGTTTCGATTTTGTGTTTATTTACCTTGCTTAAGTAGCACACGTTTCACAGCTTCTGGGTTCGTTATTTGCACTTCCCATCCAAAACGTCCAGATCTCTATTATTTTGTATTCCATTAATATCATTCTCCATTATTTTTGTGTGCTAAAATCCTAATTACCAAATATAATCCGTTACTCTCTGCAGAGTCAACCTGGGGTAGTGCGTATTTCTGTGAGCGCTCTAGAATAGTCTCCTTTCTGAATAAAGACGATAGGAAGCTGAAATAACCTTGGTGAGGAATATGACGAAGGTTTCTGGGAGGTCTCAATAAGCCGTTTAGTTTGTATGTAACCATGAGCACGATAGCAGCACTGATAGCAATCACTTTATTTTTCTTCGTAAGTCGAGGAACAACTTCATTATTGTATATTTCTGCCAGATTTTTTAATGGAACCTCCATAAAAGATTTTTGTAGAGATGTCATTTTTTGAATAAATTTAGCGTGTGTATGTAATATAAGGGTTGTTTTTTGATACAAAGATTCTTTTTTGAGAATAATGTTTCTTATTTATACCAAATTCGCTTAAAACTCAGTTTAATAAAACACTATCCTATATAAGTTTCAGTTGTATTGACAATGTGGAATACAAAATGCTGCTCTCATTAAATATACGTTTTTTTTTCTCATTACATTTATTTCTGTTACTCTGATAAATAATGTTCTCCTAGATTCAAGTAACATGTAACACATATATATATCCAAAAGCTCATAAGTGCATCACTTGTTTTGTTGATATGAAGGGAAAAAAATAGCCTAAAATAAAGTCGATGGTAGAATTGTCCCTTAAGGAGTCATGATCCAATCAGATGTAAACAAACATAGGCATAACACGGCTGCCATCCCGTCGGCCCGTTTTTTCCACCCCTCCACGTCATTGTTTTCATGCCTATTGTAGAACATGACCATATCTTGCGAATCATGTTTTCTCCATTTTTAGGAATATTGGTTTTCGGGTAATTTTTACCTAATAGAAAGTGATCCTTCTTATGATATTAATAATAAGGTAAATTATACGTATATCAAAAGCTTCTTAATCTATTAAAAGTTAAGAATGTAAGGTATCTCCTTGTTTTGTTGCCGAGGCTCATGTTCTTTGGTAGAAACAACAGTAGCGCAGGCACGTCATCGGAGTGAAAATATGAACCCGCTGTCTCCGGATTGAACATGTTAACGCCAAGATCCTGAGCAAAACATTCTGATGGAAAAAAAAAAAGAAAAAAAATGTCACCTTTGGGATCATTTATGAAGAGACGGATTAAATAAAAAAACTTTAGTCTTATTGACAGGTATTTTTGAAGTAGCATTAGCATCGAGAATTTTACTATGGTATTAAGCTGATAAATTCTGTCTGTCCTCAGTTATTGCCTGTAGTGTCAACTTCTGAATTACTTCACCAAAACTTGACATACACTATGGGCAATTCTTAGTTTTTCCCATAGATCGTACTGTTGTCATTATCAAATAAAGCTTTCATTACTTCTTTTTTCTAAAAGTTTCTAGTAAAGATAATATCCATAGGCGTAGGGCCAATAACCATCATTCCTGTAGTTATGACATGACATTTTAATATATACTTACAGAGCATAGCAAGCCTCACCCTCTGTTCATTTAAGCTAAAGTTCATACCAATGCATTGTCTGGCACCGTTTCCAAAGGAATCCAATGCATCCCTTGACCAGAAGCATGTGAGCTTTCATCTTCTGGGGCAAACCGGTCAGGATCAAATTCAAGTGGGTTTGACCAGTTCTTTTCACTATGGTGGGTGTCAAAGACGTTTACTGTAAGATAGGCTCCCTTGGGAATAAATATTCCTGCAAGTTCGCAATCTTCATAGGCAACTCTTGTTACAACATTACTTGAAGGTCCATTGATTAGGAGTGTCTATGAAATAAGTGATAGGTATTTAATTCATGATCCCAGCTCTTCTCTTACTATTACAAGCCTCTTTAATAATTTGGTTAATATAATCCATCTTTTTTGTGTCGCCAACTGTAGGGATTACTGTTTCAGGATTGTCACCAAGAATGGATCTAGGCTCTTCTCTTGCACGTTGTTGAATTTCTGGATATTTAACCAAATAGTATATAGCAAACGAGAGTGTATTGGCAGTAGTGTCATGACCAGCAATAAAGAAAAGACAAAGATTACTCTGAGTATTCATTGATTATTAATTTAGATTGCGTTAGTTTTGTTACAAAAAAAAAGGTTGACGTATATATTACCTCCAACTCATCATTTGTCATATTACCTTCGCCTTTGGACTTCACTTTCAAGCATGAGTGCTAGAAGGTCCTTTTCATTTTCTGCCCAAGTATCATTCTGATTTAGTCCATTCCCAATTTTTTGGCGCTTATCTTCAATAACTTTTCTCATCATATCAAGGAAATAATCAAGTTCTCTATGAAGTTGGACATTGGCTTGTACAGCACACACGGACAATATTAAAACCGACATTAATTACTTCGACTTTCTCACTTTTTACTTGACGCTAAGGGAAATTAGATGAAAGTGTATTGCTTTTCTTATGGAGTCAAACTAATTCATCATCTTACATCATTGAACTCGTCGATACGATGATTGTACATATTGGCCGCTGAGCAGATGGACAACTTCACTCTTCAAAAATCGATTCCCTGCGAAAAATGGAAATCGGGTTTTTCAAATCAGTTTTTCATCAAAAAAATCCGTTTTACATTGAAAATCTCCCGGTTGAATCTTATTAATATCACGGTATAAAGAATACTTTAAATTTACCATGATAATATATGGGTTTCGAAATAGTAAAAAAAAATTGTCAAAATATTGTTATTAACCTTGGTGCGAAAGACAATTTTTGACAATTTTTTTACAATTTTAGTATTATCATGATAAATTTAAAGCAAATATTTATCATGATACTTACTTTTGAAAACAAAATCGGTTATGGACACTTTCAAAAAAAATCCTCAAAATGACTTTTTTTTTTGTTGATTTTGGGATACTTTTGAATAGCCTTATGGGGCTATATCATGCTCATGTATCTTTCAACGTGCTTAAAGTTCCCTAGCATTGGCTCGCAGTGCCTCTGTTCCAGCAGT
The DNA here is from genome assembly GCA_024139415.1 of Backusella tarrabulga. Lineage (NCBI taxonomy): Eukaryota > Fungi > Mucoromycota > Mucoromycetes > Mucorales > Backusellaceae > Backusella > Backusella tarrabulga. The sequence goes on from VCJJ01001960.1 coordinate 26,814, forward strand.
GTCATTCGGAACTTTCAACTGAAATATACTGTCTTTTTCAAGAAAATGAGAACAAATTTCAAATTAATGAGAAATATTTTCAAATTGTTGAGAAAAAGGGGTTTATGAGAGGTGAAGAGATTGGTATTAACCAAGGCATGATACTAAAATAATGGAATATAGTATGTCTGGCGAACCGGGTGTTCTGGTTTTTAAAATATTGTATAAAAATTACAAATTATGAAAAATGGGACCTACTGAATCTACCTCTGTCATGCTGGTTTGTTACTCTATCACTTAACATCATGCTATTCTTCATCGGGAAATAATATACCTTTATGGAAGTTGCTACATGACTACCAACCACTGTTTGCTCACTGCCTGAAATATACTCTGTACACATGATATATGCCCCCTTTCTTAATAATTATTATCATTTTTCTCATTTTTTTTTGAATAAAACAGTATACATTAGCCTCTTAGAAATATTCGTTTGATTTATACTTACGGTTGATTTGATTTTTCGCTCCCAAGATCGTTTCAAGTGCCAATGACATAACAGTATTGCTACTTGATTTCCAAATACCTCTTTGATAGCGCTGATTTCAGCTGTATCACAATCTATCATGATTGTATTAACCATCGACCCACAGCCAATCTCTATAAACCATTTCAGCCACTCAGCAATTACCCATTTGCACTGATGATTAATGATCATGTATGCTACTGGTGCGCCTTGGCTGGTAATAAGGTTTTTTATGACGATTGAGAATAGGTATGCCTTTTTACCATCTTCTGTCAAAGACCTGCAGGTATCGTGAATGGCAACCAAGCACCATTCAGCAGCGTTTTCAAAAAGCTAAATTCGACTGATTAATATACATTATATATTAAGTATGGTACAAAGTAGTTTAAATGATATTTGCATTTCTTGTTGGGTTCGTTGCACCATCGTACATGTAATGATGACACCTCTTTAACCCATTTATGAAAGGCGGCTTCATCATCCAAAGTAAAGCGCACTACCGGTTCATTGTAGTCAGGCATGCAACGTTGAACATCTATTCCTGTAATAAGTTGATGCTTTTCAAAGTCGTCGTCATTCTTTTTATTTTTATTTTTATTGTTTGTATTATTGTCATTCATTTTAAATATTTGTATATTAACACGACAAATAAATTAATGACATGTATTGGGCTAAAGAAACGTAACATGGAAAGTCGAAAGTAGTAGGGTATATACATTTTAAATATCACTCTTCCACCACCTATGATAAAAAAAAAAGAAAGACTTACATGCTCCCCTTTTTATGCAAAGCCAAGTAGAACGGATACACCATCAATGATAAAATGATCAATCTCCCCACAAATCACATCGATCCAACCATCAACATGATCCATAATATCCTCCAATCTCTTATGAATAGGCGCAATCTCTTCGCCCAGCTTTGAAAGCCCCACCCGTGACAGACTCTTCCCCTTGGTACAATAAAACCGAGGTCGTCTATCGTGCTTTAATGTGACGGAAAGATGGCTTGTATTGGACGATGTGATCTCGAGATGCTGAAAATGACGATTTGGCAGGTTCAAAATGCGAATATCATTTGTTTCAATCAGGCTCAATGAAGCGAGACGAGGTAAACAAGTGAGTATAAATGTATCAAAGCACTCTGCAAGATAGACATTCTTCAATGTTAGAGCAGTGATGTATGCATATTGAAACTGCTGAATAGCGGCATCTGTGTCAAAGAGCATATCGCAGTCATGGAGAGCAATGGATTGCATAGATGCGGGACAATGCATGAGCAGGCTGTTGAGATCCAGAAATGGGATCGCATGATAGGATTGGATCTCGGATCCACAAACATGTAATCTCTTGAGATGAATCAGGTCCTCAAGACCGTCAAACACTTGGGGGACACTCGTCACCTTCAGCTCCTCGATATACTCGCCCTGATCGGAGTCGGCGAGTATGTTGAACACATCATGATTGCTGTTTTCAAAATGGACATGAATCTCCAATGATGTCAGCTGGCATCCAAAGCTATCCAATAGCTTGATTGTCGAGAAGGGCGATCGGACGCTGTCGACACGAAAGGATTTCAACTGAAGTGGAAATGACTTGAGTAGAATGGAGTATGAGCTTTCAAACATTTGCTCTTCAAGGCTAGTGTAACAATGGTCATGAAGACGGTAGTGCAACTCGGTGAGGTGAGTAAACTTCTTGCAAATGTAAGTGTTCCAGTTATTGTATATAAATATCCAGCCAATCGTTCTCTCGCCTCGACCATGCATATCGATGGATAGCCTACTAACACACGCTGCAGGTTGGATCAGGCCTAACGGTACATCGTTTTGCATGATGCTTATGTTGGATAGGGAAAGCGATGACAGCAGCTTCGATTGCAGGATCAACTCACAATCACTCAGTGCGATTAGATAGCCCCGGATAGTAAGTGAGTTTAGAACGGGCAGGTCTTTTAAACGTGCCAGTGTTCTTGTACATCGCGGCGGTGCTTCTCCATACAATGACGGCGATGCTTTTAATTCAAGTGTTTTTAATCGGTCACCCAGTGTATCACGGTGTGACAGTATCGTATTTGTAAATACACTTCCATCACCCTCTTCTTCAATCCATTCAAGTTTATTACTGCTGATATTCCATTCTTCTCCTTCTTCGTCTTCTTCGCTTCCATACCTATGCTCGTCTATACTTGAGGAGAGGGTCATTTTAAACACTCGTAAATTTGGTAAAAGTTGAATTAGCCTCGGCTTGTATACATGTGCTTTTAGACATTCGACTTGAGCTGCAAAGGACGGTGTTTCTTCAAGCAGCGTGATAAATCTGCCGAGTGTTTGCTGGTCAGTGATGCAAACAGTGTGGAATAAGCTTCGCGTGCGAATGGTCTGTTGCCACTTTTGAGAGACCAGCATACATTCCTGCTTTTGAACTATGGACAAGCGAAACAAGATGTTGTGTAGGATTTCCAGTGGCAGTTGGTCCATAAGTGCAAAAAAATAAATGTGAGAAAAAGCAAGAAATAAAAGAAATCTCAGCTCTCACAAATAATCGAAAACTAGGGTTTGTTATTTTTTATTTCTTGTTAAAACGCAATGAACTCACTTTTGCATCAAAGAGGGTCCATTGGCATTCTAAGGGCGTTGCACCACTCCCGACTCACGCCTCGACTTTGCTTTCAGCGTTGGAATTCTAAAAGCACCACTGAGGTTAAATACAATAACACATAGAGATCGACTTTTATTTTGACATTTACAACTATAGAAACTAAAAGCAGCAGATCCAGCCAAAACTATTGACTTGCCCTCTTTTCCCGCAGAAAATATTCGCAACTTCAGTATTATTGCACATATTGGTAAAAGGAAGAAAGACAAGAAATATATCCTCTTGTATTGACTTGTCATCTCTTTCTTTTGAAATAGATCATGGTAAAAGCACCCTAGCTGATCGGTAAATACAACATAAAGGACTTGAGAGGAGTGTACTCACAAGGAAGAATAATAAAACTAGGCTATTGGAGCTGACAAAAACGATATCTGCAAATGGATCAAATAAACAAGTGTTGGATAAGTTAAAAGTAGAGCGGGAAAGAGGCATCACCGTCAAGGCACAGGTAGCATATATAGATATATATAGATACAAAAGGGGAGGATGATGTTTTAATGGATATACATTGTAGACTGTCTCGATGTTTTATAGTTATAAAGGAAAAGAGTATTTACTAAACCTAATCGATACACCTGTAAAGTATAGCATGTATTATTATCACTAAAAAAAACAGAACCTAACAATCAAGGTTGGAAACAGGGCCACGTTGACTTTAGTTATGAAGTATCTCGATCATTGGCAGCCTGTCAAGGCACATTGCTATTGGTCGATGCTGCACAAGGCATCCAGGCACAAACAGTAGCCAATTTCTATTTGGCATTTGGAGAAGGACTAGAGATTATACCCATTTTAAATAAAGTAAGTTTTGCCTATCATCTTGATCGCTTTATTGATACCGTATAGATTGATTTGCCTGGTGCCGAGCCTGAAAGAGTCAAACAACAGATTGAAAGTGCATTTGAATTAGAAACTGATTCTATATTGCAGGTACGAAATGTCAGCCTCAGCTTGGCTATAAATAACCTTTTAAAAATAGATTTCTGCAAAATCAGGAATCAATATTGATCAAGTGCTACCCAATGTGATTGAGAAGATACCACCTCCTGTTGCATTCAAGGAAAAGGCATTTAGAGCATTGCTATTTGATTCATGGTATGATAAGTATGTAGGCGTTGTATGTATGCTGGGTGTAAAGGATGGCGTACTATTAAAGGGTTAGTATCACATCTGTTGTTATTATATATCAAATGCCAATCTGTGTTTTATAAGGTGATAAGGTAGTATCTGCACATTCAGGTACAAAATATGAAATCACAGAAGTAAGTCATAGTTATAAATAGATTCCATAATAATAGAATATTAAATATAATAAAAAGGTGGGTATCATGCATCCCGAGCAGGTCCCTACAGGTTATTTGTAAGTTAATAATGGTATTATGGAAGAAGGGGAATTAATATGAAATATAAAAGACATGCAGGACAGGTGGGTTATGTTGTATGTGGCATGAAGAGTGCATCAGAGGCACATATCGGTGATACTTTCCATCATCTGGGACAGACTGTTGAGATTTTGCCTGGTTTTCAACCTGCGCAATCCATGGTATTTGCGGGTATCTTTCCAGTAGATACAAATGATTTCCGTAAATTGGATGATAATATCAATAAATTAACATTAAATGATGCAAGTGTGAGTGTACACAAGGAAACAAGGTAAGAGAGAGAGAGAGAGAGAGAGAGAGAGTGTGTGTGTGTGTGTGTGTGTGTGTGTGCGCCAAGGGATTGCTAATAATAGTATAAAGTCATGCTCTTGGACAGGGATGGCGTTTAGGTTTCTTGGGAACATTGCATATGGATGTATTTAGACAACGCTTAGAAAATGTAAGAGAAATAAAATGATGTTGTATTATCATATTTACAATAAACTGATTAGGAATATGACGCAAATATCATTGTAACCCAACCAACCGTACCTTATAAAAGTGTGTATGGGTGGAAAGAAGTAGTGAAGATATACTAATCATTTTCCCTAGTTGTTTATAAGGATGGTACCTCTCGTTTGGTACGTAACCCATCCGAATTCCCTGATTCTGAAGAAAGATCATTCAAAGTCGCTCGACTTCAAGAACCCATGGTAAATGCTACCTTGATTTTCCCAGAAGTAAGTCATCTCTCAATATATATAAGGAGAAAAGCTAAACAATTCACATATAGGAATACATGGGGAAATTGATTGAATTATGTGGAGTAAGTCACCTTTTATAATAATAATAATAATAACACATCTTACAGTTTTTTTCTATAGAGTCGACGTGGAGAACAACTCGATTACGTTTTCGTTGATCAAACACGTGTGATGATGAAATATAGACTCCCTTTGGCTGAAGTGGTGACAGATTTCTATGATGAATTGAAGAGTAGATCTTCAGGTTATGCATCATTTGATTATGAAGAGGCGGGATATGAGGATAGTGATTTAGTAAAGGTAATGATATATCGTTTGGGGGAAAAGACATACTTATTCCTCTTTAGATGTCTGTTTTGTTAAACTCCAAACCTGTTGATGCCCTTTCCATCATCCTTCATAAAAGTCAAACCGATATGGTGGGTCGTGATTGGGTAAAGAGATTAAAGGGTGTCATTCAAAGACAATTATTTGATGTCTCTATTCAAACTGCTTTGGGAGGGAAAATTATTGCAAGAGAAACGTAAGGAGAGAACAAATAACTCCCTTTTCTTGAACTAATAAGACCTTTAGTATTCCAGCAATGCGTAAAAATGTAACTGCCAAATGTGTAAGTGAGGAATAATCTTTGCCATTTTTATTGGTGCATGTTTTGACTTTAAATAGTATGGTGGTGATGTTTCTCGAAAGATGAAACTATTACAGAAGCAGAAAGAGGGTAAAAAGAGGATGAAGATGATAGGTAAAGTATTGCAAAAAAAAAAATTCGTTTGGTTAGAAGAAAGAATTATATTTATATACATATTCTTAGGTAATGTTGAACTGCCTCAAAAAGCATTCTACGACTTTATGGATAAAAGCAAGTCTTAGTAAATGAGGAGATACAAAATAGAGGAAGAAACCTTTTTTAGATTCTTGTAAATAAAGTTAGAAAACGTGTTTTTTTTTACAACTGTAAATTAAATTTTAGTTTCTATGGGTCTTTAAAAAAAACATGGTTATTTGTAGATTTCCCTCCCTTTTTTTCAAAAGAGAGAGGAGAAGGCGTAATAATACGAATAATATACTTAGTAGATCAGTTTATGATCAAATCAAAAAAAAGTAATGACAGTAGTAAACGGATCATAGTATATTATGATATCTTCACTTGTGCAGTGAGAATATCTTGAAACAAAATGCAATGATGTTTTTTGTTTTCGGTTACTTTAATTTATTTTTCAAAATAAGATTATGGCAAAAAAAAGTAATAATAATAATAATAGTAGTAGTAGTAGTAGTAGTAGTAATAGTAAGGGTATATAGACTGTATGAGATCCCAAGCAGTGGATTTTGCTTTCTTTTTTTCTTTTTTTCTTTTTTTTTATACATCTCCTTTGCTATAAAAAAGGGGAGAAGAGTAAAAAAGTAAAAATAAAAGCCAAACAAAGAAACCTAACAAAAAGAAACAAAAAACACTAACAAAGACCCTTTGGAGTCAGGCTAAGTTTGAGTGTACTTGTCCTTCGGCCAGTTATTAAATCCTCCAATTCCTCCTGCATTTTCTTTTTCCTTTCCGTTTCCTCGCTGGTATCGTCAGTCACGCACATTCGGGAGACACTGTACGCCTTTAACAACTTGTTTGGGGTCGACTTGCTGCCTTTTACTGAAATAGGGTTTTCCTCACACCCCACCTTGGTGTGACGATGCCAGTCCCTTAACTTTCTTAGCGTCATGAAATGAATAATCTCAAATTGTCGTGGTCGTTCCTGTTGGATGCTGATGGCAGATGAGCAAGAGTGTCGTCGGGTTGCTGGCTTGGTGCGTGCCAAAAATATCTTTTCATCCACCTTCTTTTGGCCAGGATCCGATAAACTTGATGCAAGTTGCTTATGCATATCGTCTTCCTCTTCTTCGATGATGGTTGCAGAATGACCTACCGTTTTAGACCTCTTTCCATGATGAAGGGGAGAAACAGGCGCAGACCATGGACTACTGTTTTGTGGGATGGGTGGAGGAGGGGAATGAGGCTGGTACAATTCAAAGGGATTCTCTGGTGTTGTTATTGGATGCATGACAGTTCGATTGGTTGGTGTAACAAGTGAAAAGATGCTTGTGGAGTGCTGTAAAATAGGTGACGAGATCTCTAACTGATTAATTGATACAGTTCTTTTGTACAAGGGCGTTGCTTGGGCGTCCAATTGAGATTTGAAGATCTTCTTTAGCTTGGTAGCTCTCTTTTGTTCATTATTTTCAAGCATAATTAAAAAGTAATATAATTAGTTAATATTAATAGAAGAAAGAAAAGAAAAAGGAATAATAGAAATACCAACACGGAGTTCTTTATATACTTACCCTTAAATACAAATGTAGGATGGTAAAAGGAGTAATAATAATAAGAAGAAAAAAAAAACTTGGGATTATAGACACACAGATTTCTTTTCTTTTACTGTTTTTGTAATAATAAATTTATAAACTGCAGAAGCTAAAAAGAAGAAAGAGTTTTAAAGAAAGGAAAAGAGCATATTTACACTACTATTTATATAATTAATTAAAAAGAAAACCAAAAACTGATATTCCGGATTTGATTTATAGTAGAACTTTGAAGTCATTTTACGTTAATTGCAATAAAGGTTAAATCAGTGAAAACAGGCGAGTAAAAATCCAGGGGTCAAATTACATTTGGCCATATGTTCAACTGTTTTCTACTACAATGGAACCGAGTAATTGTGATTTATTTCATGATACACTGACCAGTGCTGTTTTTGATATTTATTTATTTTTTGTCAATTGATTCGTTTTTCACTATTTTTTAATAAACAAATATATGCTAGTTTTCATGTACGAAATAAATCGGCTAGAGCATTATGCAATTCATTAATTGCATCTGCATGAAATGCTTTATACATGGACACGAAGGATATTCTTTTTAAATAGATTGGGGATTTATTATTATTATTATTATTATTTACTTGTTTATGAACAACGTGCTTTATAGAAACTCGTGGACAGATGCTTTTCAAACACTATTTTTTTTGTACTTTTTTTTTTCTAATTTTTTATCGTTTATCTCGTTTTTCTCTAATTTTTCGGCCCAGACCCCAAAGCGATTTCTTCTCTTCTGTAACAGGTGTCTGAGGATTAGAAGAGAGAGGAGGTGTGCTTTCCGGTGTTGGGAATTCTGAACTGTGATGCAATGAATCGTTTCTTTCTTTTAGTGTGGTATCTGATAAAGTGGGATATACTTTATATGAAGGCGTCGGTTTGCTTATCACCTCGTTATTTAGATCTACGCCGTTATTAAGGTTGATGGATCCTAAATTGAAATCTACCGCTTGATAAAATAAAACATAGCCTGATCCACTTCCCGGAAGATCACTGAAGTATTTTTGGATGTCCTCTTCTTGTATTTCCTATAGATGAATTAGTTTTTATTATTTCCATTCCAAATAGCATTTATTTGGCTTACAGTAACAATATCATCATCAAATAGCAACCACTGTCCGTTACTCTTTATAACAGAAACGTAATGTCCATGATGTGGACCACTAATATATGTGGTTAAGTATAAATTAGAGTCACATACATATGTACATTTGTCATTTACCTTCCAATATGAACTACAATGGCCCAAAGTTCATACATCCGATCAGCATCCTCTGTATCATCACTCTGTATATATACAAGTATATATTACAATCACTAAGCAGTCCAAGATGTCCATATATGAACTTACCGTATTGAACAAACGCAACTCGAGAGGAAAAACAACTCTACAAGTCAACTTTATAAATCTCTGTAAATCCTCCTGATACTTGAACCTTTTCAAATGCAATGCCAAAATATTTGGCAATTTCTTGATCTTCATTCTCTTTTCCGCTTCCTGTAAACCCGAACAGACCTCACAAAAGTATTTATTTTTATGACAGAGTGTTTCGCTTGCTGAGAACTGACGCAGACATGAAGTGATGGACGAGTTCATTTCAACATCAATGGATAGATCCATGAATGATTCATCTCGGCTAGTCACCGTCTCACAGCTTAGGCATTTGGTTTCGTTTGAAAATATACCTTCAAATAGCTGATTTACCCAAGTTTGACTTGTATCTATGGAAACCCAATGAGTTTTCATTTTTTTACCGTGTTTTTATAGTAGAAACCCACCATCGTTCTTGGGATGTTCATTTTGATACTTTTGGACATCTTCTGCAATTGTATTCAAGAGATAGTTTAAGAATTCATGGGCGTCCTGATGCATACTAGATCGAAATAGCTCTAATATACAATGTCGTTTAATCACTCTTGTCCATTTCGTGTATTATGCACTTTTTACCATTTTCTTCTTTAATCTTATTGATAAAATTGATGGGCGCAATCACACCCGATTTTTTTTTATTGGTCGCCACCTTCCAAAACAAATCCTTCAATGCAGAGAATACAGTTGCCTCCATACCACCCGACACATCCACATTGTTGCAGTCCTTTTCGTTTGGTGTGGGCGAGACACCACCGTTGGCTGTCGCGCCCGGCGTTTTATTGTTGACATTGGGCGAATTCATGCCATTTAGCTTTGTGTTGCTAGGTGAATTAGACGCTGAAAAATAACCATGATCATTTAGCTCGGGGATGAGTGCGATCGACGACTTTGGCTGAGGGAAATTTAATACACATTCTCTAAAAGGTCGTGAGTAATACAAGGCTTGTAGAACAGAGTTGCTGTAACTAATACGCCCCAAAAAGAGCAAGTTAATACATCCCTCTTTTTTTTTTCTTCTTCTCATGTTTTGGTATTTTACCAAGTATTTCCAAACTAGTTTGAAAAAGAAGGTAAGTGTTAATATAAAGGAAATAAAGGAAACCAAGTTATTTACATTTTCTAAACCAAATCGACGTTCGCCATCGTCAACATGGTCGTTCTCAGCAATAGTCTTTTCAGACTGGCTCTGTAGATAAACGTGTAAGTTATTATGCTAAACAAACGAGATATAAGGATACTTTACTCTACCCATCCACTTAAAAAGTGAAGTACTCGACATGCTTGATAATAATAACTTAGAAAGTAAACAAAAAAAAAAAGAAGAAAAAGAA